>JASDQU010738128.1:20358-37992 GCA_032191745.1 Picea mariana
AAAATTTCCATAACAGTACAATAAGACAACAATAACTTTACATCATATGGCCATAACAATGCAAATAAAATAACATTTAAAATTCATTCTATGTTATCTAATACGAACATTGCATTTTACTACTAGAATAAAATAAGTCAATTCATCTAACTTAAAGTTTTTATAATAAAAAAAAGGACTAGCTAAACAAGAAGATTTCCTTTTTACTAGAGGAGTAATCAAGATTTCCTTTTTATAATAAAAAAAAGACTAGATGCCTTCTAAAATTTCTAAAAGCACACTCCTTGAACTTATATGAAGAAATAAAATATCCCTTTAGTAATAAGCTATCATTTAGAAATCTAAAGGCATAGATTACCTTGAAATTATAACCACTGACTTGTGTATCATTAATTCAAGATCGTCAGAAATATATTCATTACACTCGCTCCCATTAATAAGTTTAGTGCTTTGTTGATCTACAACCAGGAAACTATTTATCAAGTAAAAACATCCAACATTACAACGATATAGAATCTATCACCAGCAGATTATAGTTACTACGGTCGCTCAGCAAAATAAATTAGAAATAAACTTGCTTCTCGTGCACATTGAGGTATGTGCTGTCAGAATCCATCAATAAAATAAATAATTAAACTACAGGGCCATTCACACTATCCTTGACCCAAGGCTTCGTTCTCAGAAAGACTAAGCTATTGGCAATCAATTACTTGCTAACAGGGCGAGGAGCACAGGTGTAGGTTCTGTCTAGAAACAAGGCACACAGGGGTACAGGTTGTCTATACGATTAAAGTCCTGCAAAAATACTGTCCCAAAATCCTGCAAACTATAACGGCTGCTAAGGTTACTGGCAGTTCAAGAATTAATATAAAAATGGCTGCCAATCGACCTGTCTCTCCATTAGACTCCGTCATTTTTTTTATTTTTTTTTCGAGGAAAAACTGCCAGGATTATAGCTTCGCGATTTCCGTTGATTGAATTCTCCTTGCCCTGGGTTAGCGCATTCCGAGTTCCCAATGATTAAGTGGTAAAGGCTAGCTACACCAGTCGAATCAGTCATGAGTTAAAGAAATTTCCATGCACGGTTTGGCGCATAGGGCTACGTTATCACCACTAGGGAAGGAGAATACCCAGCTGGCAACCGGAAAAACCAAATAAAAGTAAACTTACTCTTAGAAACCCTGTCGTGTGGGATTAAACAAATCGGGTTTGAATTAACCAAAAGGTGTATGCTGAAGTTTTTAAAAGAAGAAAAAAAATTTACTACAGGCCGAGAAGCGAAATCGACTTCCAGTGACACAATAAAAACCCAAACACGCCCATTAAAGGCATAACCCAACACCCGAGGATACCAAGAGTTGAATCTTCAAGGAAAACGCCTAGCACAATCCACGAGGAGGGATCTTACCTGGAGCTAAAACCCAGGTACAATGCGTTCAGCGTTGTCGCTACCCAATAGCAATTGGATCTAATCACAGACTGCGCACACATTTGTGTGTCTTTAACAGCACAACTAAAGGCATTTGACACGCATTTCAATAATGCATAAGCTCGACCAGATCCGAGAAAAATCAAATAGCCAAAATAAACCTTGGACTAAACAATCAACACAACCAGCATTATCGCTGAGTAAGACCAGGTGTGAGGAGGTGTGCCAGATACAGTCTAGTAATTCACTGTCAAATGCTCGAATGGGTGTAATCGCCTACATACCAGAGGATACATCGCCTTGGCCATAAAAACATAATTTTTCCTTGAATTATAAAATCTGGATTAATTTCAGGATGCCAGTGAATATAAAATATGCTTTGTCGTTTAAAATACATATTGCCAACAGACCCAACCTATAACCATGCCAAGGCCATATCTATCAACTGAAGTATGAGTTTTCTTATATTAATGTAGTCACTACCATGGTTCGCTGTATAAATTATTTCCATAAGGAATAACCACTGCTATTACTCATCAGCACTTGCCAACACACAATAATAATTGAACCACTATGTACACAACATCCATGCATATACAACTTATGATTTATAACTATAACAGTGATTGTTTATGACTATAATACTATGCAGCGATAAATTTTAAATGCAAATATACCACATCCAGGAGAATACAGCGTGAAGAGTAACGTCGAAACTTAAGATCCAACCAATGAACAGTAAACTCAGACTAGAACGCTGACCACAAAACTTCAGGCAATCAATCGAACGGGCAAAATCTCAGGGTAGAATTCATCCACTTACCATCAACATACAGATTAAGCATAAGTTCCTAATGCATTCTACTCTACAACATAACAAGCGTACCTTTGCCTTGTCACTTGCCTTGAATGACGTCTGCGCGCTCCATGCCGCTCCCGCTCGTCGACCGTCGAGACCTCACCAGTACCTCCTAGCCAATGCTAGGGTTACTCTGCTTCCCCCTTAGCCCCTCGAGCCGCAAAGGGGCCACACACTATCCAGATGGTACGTCTAGCTCCCAGCTCGCCTCGCAAGGCCGAGCTACCACTCCTATCCAAGCTGGGAAATCCCAACTCCCCACAAGTAATCAGTCAAGTCACAAATCTGGCAGTGTAACGTTACGCTAATAGCTGATCCTCTACTTCCTCCTCCTTCCTCTCTTTTATAGAGATTTAGAACTTCCAAAATTTCCCTAAATCTCTTTTAATTTAAGTTTTAATGAAAATCTTCTAAAAATTCTCCATCGTACAAGTGTCATTCATCCCCCACTTTCCTCCAAAATTTATTTTCTTTAATTTATTAATTATCTCATTTCCCTCACCCACCTAGAGTTGCTCCTAAATTTACTCCTAGGTGTCCCTAGATTCCCTTACAGGTTTTAAATACTTTCCCAAAAATGAATTTGTTAATTTAGTTCAATTTAGAAGGTTCTTTATTACAGATTCATTACTAAGTTGACCTCGCTTTTTTTTACCATAAGTTCCTTTCTTTCCCTTATTATGTTTCCTCCATCCCTTAGTTTCCTAATTTTTATTATTCCCTTCTTTCCCATTTTTATTAGAGCCAAAAATGGTAGTTGCGCAAATTAACCTCTTTTCCTTTCTATTAATAATTTAATACCTTTTACACTTTCACAAGTTAAACAATTAAATTCTTCTTTACAATTTTAAATCCACTGATTTTAATGAAGTTCTTACTCTCCTCATTTTACCCCAAAATTTTTATGAAGACTAAAACTATTACTTAATTGGTTTTTAGTTTAATTTTTATTTTTTTATTTTTATGGGGTATTTTTCTTAAGATTAGACAAAATTTTACCCCTAGAGAAGTTTTAGACTTAGGACTTAGATTCTGAACTGGGCGACATTTAATTAGGGAAGTTGTTTAAGAATTTATTAAGGTGTTAAATGTCTTAGGGTCATCTAGGTTTGTTCCTTCATCATCATCAACGCGACGTGCCCTTCAGGACACACCATG
The DNA here is from genome assembly GCA_032191745.1 of Picea mariana. NCBI lineage: Eukaryota > Viridiplantae > Streptophyta > Pinopsida > Pinales > Pinaceae > Picea > Picea mariana. The sequence goes on from JASDQU010738128.1 coordinate 23,805, forward strand.
TGCTCCAAGGGTGCCACTCGCCTCGTTTGTTTCTTTTGCGCGACGTGCCCTTCAGGATGCACCACGTGTTCCAAGGGTGCCACTCGCCTCTTTTGTTTCTTTTGCGTGATGTGCCCTTCAGGATGCACCACGTGCTCCAAGGGTGCCACTCGCTTCTTGACTGATTGGTAGACATCGATAACCCCTGGAGTCAACACTCTGCTAGGTGAACTTATGGGAGACTAAGGGCTTCTAAGGAATAAGTCCCCGCCTTATTGCGCGCCCCTTAGAATCATCGTGAGCGACTGTCGCAGTCTTCCCTCGCGGAATCATGGGTCCTCTCGAACTAGGTAAATGTTAACTTATAGTTCGAGCCACGGCGGGAGTGCTAGTAGGCTATGGCAAGGTTGTTGTCCACACCTCTCCCTCAACCTATTTGGTAGTCGTTTGTGGCCCCTTTACTCCATATGTGAGTCTGGTCGGAAAGCTATCGTCAGCCTGCATCATCAACAATCATGTCAGACATGTCCACATCATATCATCTAATCAAATGTACTAAAATCATAGTAAAACAATCAAACCCCAATAGCACACTCCCTGACTCGATCCGGAGTCCAAGTGTTCTGTCAATGCCTCTGCATCCTCAAGGTCCAAAACCCTACACACTCAATAAAACAGAGTCAATAGCACCTATCTATGTCAATGCAGTAAAACATCAGGTCATCTATCATAATTCCTCATAATCAAGAACAAATGTTTTGATATCATAAGAGTCTGGATCACTTGCGAGCAAGTGTCCTCAAAGAATAAGTTTTCTCAGTGCGCCAGAGCGGGATGTTACATTAACCTTCAGGTCCACTCATATTCCTACTTAGTGAAGTATAAAATGATTTTTTTAATATTTTAAACTAGATAATAGTAAAATTGTTTATTTTGATGTAATGTCATGTAGTTATTGCTTACAAAATTACAAATTGTTTCAATATTAATAAAATTGTTTATAATATTTGTTTATAATTACTTTAAAATAATTTCAACGAAAATTATTTATAATATAACACAAAGTTCCTTCATAAAATCAATGTTTTTAACAATCAATTGGGTTTAGCTTAGATGGTTGGGAGGAAATGCTTATGATTGTGCACTCATCCATGCCCAGTAGGAACATGTGTGCGTTCCTAGAACACACATGTGCTTTAGTGCGCATGCATTTTAGGAACGCGCACACATTCCTACTGGACATTTTTATGTGCCAATAACACTTCTCTACCTCATATATCTCAAAAAATCGAACAAGCCCGACATTTTCATGAAAAAGTAGCAGGAGACATGTTTTTGTTTTTTTTGTCTTGTTGTTTAATTCATAGACAATTGTTTGCTATTGGAAGACAAATTTGTCCAAGTGGAATTCAAATTTTTGGTTATGTCTTCTTATGTCTTCTTGGAATTGGAAGACAAATTTGTCCAATTGGAATTTCTAGTTGTGTCTTCTTTTTTAATACCAAGACAAATTTGTCTAATTGGAATTGTTAGTTGTGTCTTCTTGTGTAATACTAAGACAATTTTTTCCAATTGGAATCGTTAGTTGTGTAATACTAAGACAATTTTATCCAATTGGAATTGGAATTGTTAGTTGTGTGTTCTTGTGTAATACCAAGACAAATTTGTCCAATCGAAATTGGAATTATTAATTGTGTCTTCTTTTGTAATATGAAGACAAATTTGTCCACTTGGAATTGGAATTTTTAGTTGTGCCTTCTTGTGTAATACCAAGAAAAAATTGTGGTGGGGTGCTTGAAAGCCAATTTTTCTCTTTAAACATGGGGAATCGACAGATTCGAGAAAGAAAGTCCTCCAAGAAAGAGAAACCCATTGAAAAGGTAAAAGAATAAATATAAAAAGTAAAGTTATGTATGTCAAAGCGTAGGCTTTCAAAAGAGAGAAATACAATTTCTAGCGTAGTTGATGTTGTTGTTGTGTCTCCTCCATCACCACAAGCAAAGTGCATGAGTTCATTAGATACCAATTCATGTAATATATCATCAAGACAACTTGTTGTGGACGACCAGATGATGGAGGATTTGCTTGGAGTTGATTATACAATGGATGAAATTAGAGAGGAAACTGGTGCACAACATTGTGGTGAAGAAGTTCATGTGGTGCAACCTCTTGCTAGACAGTCAGGTGTTCTAGAAACTAGTCAATCCCATGTCCACTCTCGTCCCAGATTTCATTCACCAGTGATTGAAGGGAAAAGAACTACAACATTGTTAAATCCATAGTAAGGAGGTAAAGGGTGTTAGAATAGGGGTTCATCCTCCCTACCTAGATTGAGAAATGTGCGGGGACAAAATCCTAAACGCATTTAGGTGAATGAAAGTGGTCTAGAATCACTTGAAGTTAAGTTACCTAACTGTACTATTTGTTATCATTCTTATAAAATCATTAAAGAATATTTTGAACCAAAATTTGATGTCGCTAAATGTCAATTATTTTTGGCTTTGTTAAAATCTAGAAGTTTGACTGTTGTTAGGAGAATTTTAGGCATTAAAATAGTCAATAGTTTAGAAATGAGTCATCATATTATTAGAAACCTTATATATGATTTTCAAAGAATTGGTAATAAATATCGTTCTAAAGATCGTAATGCATACCAACATGTCTTGTCACAATCAATTGTGAGCAAGATCACAAGAAAACATCATTTTATACAACAAACCTCTTATCGATCATGAAATGCAATATCAAAACCATTATAAAGTGTGCTCATAGACGATATAACCTTGACATAGGCAGCCCAACATATTTTTGTGCCTTCAATGGTAGGTTTCCTTTTTATGACATGAAGTTAATTGGAGCAGTTAAGGCACTAGTACAAGATTTCTGGCATGAGAACACTAGGCCTTCTTCCAACCAAAAATATGTACTAAAATTGAGAATGGTATCTAGGGACTGTGAACCCCATATTAAACACTTTATTGACATTACACAGAAAAAATTGTATGAGAGATTCATGACAAGACATAGTGCACTTAGCATGGAACAAATATATTTCCATAAATTCAAACCTTGGTATGTACAAATAAACACAATTTGTAACACATCTTGTTGTAGATATCACATTAATTATGGGTACATACCAAGGTTTTTCCTCATTGAGAAAAACCCCAGTCCCATTCACATTAACAATATAACTGAGCATTCCTAGTTGGATGAGGACCAATCAAATATTTCAGCAGATTATGATCACATCTTAGATCTCGTACTGTCAGGTTCGATGAAACATTCTATTAAAATTTGAATAACTATCATCAATGTTTTATTCTTTGTTTGTTTAGCAGACTCACGTGTTCGCAGTCCATTTTTTGCAGGGTGCATATATGTAATCATTTCACCAAGAGTTCATGAATGGGGAGCTGATTATTGGTTTTCATGTTGCTTAGAGGGAAAAAAAACCCTCATGTGATCAGTAACAAACTTTGAAGGCATTGAATTTCCTATTGGGTTGATGGTTATTAAAAGATCATATCTGAGACATGATGAAAGAATACGAAAGAAAGGTGGTTATGTATATCAATATTATAAACCAAGCGAAGTTTTATACCACTTTATGAACTTGGTTTTTGGTACAAACCTCCAACTACAAACAATGCCAACTAAGAAATCATCAAAAGTATGATACTTCTTGCCTTACTATGAGAACAATAAGTTAATAGAGACCATCAGTATTAGAAGCGATCCTGATGGTCTAGTTATGTAAAAGGAACAATTGAACAAATATTTCAAATTTATGAATGATTGAAATTTTGGCTTTATGTTATGGTTGTTATGGTATTCTTTTATTTTGTGTTTTTTTTTTTTGTTAGGTAACTATGTTTATGCCATGCATTTCCTTGCCTTGCCAAGTCATGCCTTGCATTTCCATGCCATGCCTTACATTTCCATGCCATGCCTTGACTTTCCAAGATTTGCCTTGCATTTTTTATCCATGTCATTCCAAGTCCCACGTGACCATGCTACCCACAATATTCTGACATAGTGTTCTTGAAAATTGACCTGTTGTTCATAATTTGCACTATGCCTCATTGAACAAAACTCTAGTACTGGAGATCCTGAAAGAAACATTTTTCCAGGAAATGAAATGATAGCGGAGGGGCCCCACTAGTTAAAACTTGGTGCCCCGTATCCAATTCAACCAACGATTCATCCATCCAAGTCTTGGTTTGAGTTTTATCGTGAGTTTTAACTTTCCTCCTCAAGCCATTCAAGGACGTGTTAGAAATTTGGTCTGGGGGAATAAAATTGACACCAAGCAGCATAATGGAATTTCCTAAGTTTTTGCACATATGTTTGGCCAAGGAACATGTGACCACGCTACCCACAATCACCCAACACATTGTTCTTGAAAATTGGCCTCTTGTTCAGAATTTGCAGCATGCCTCATTGAGAAAAACCCTAGTCCCAAAGATCCTGCAAAAGAAAGTTTTTTCGAGCAATGCAATGACAACAGAGGGGCCCAAATAGCTAAAACTTGGTTCCCTAGATCCATTGTAACCAATTGTTCATCCATATGAGTCTTGGTTTGAGTTTTATCATGAGTTGCAACTCGCCTCCTCAAGCCATTCAAGGACATGTTGGAAATAGACCTAGACCTAAACCATGACCTATACCTAGACCTAAACCATGACCTATACCTAGACCTAGACAAATACATATACCTACACTATTACCATAACCTATACCATGACCTAGACCATGGAAAGATAAGGCATGACAAGGCAAGGCATGGAAAGACAATGTCTAGGTATAGGTATAGGTCTAGGTCTAGGTATGCCAATGAAAGGAAAGGAAAGGAAATGGAATGCAAGGCAAGGAAAGCTATGACATGAAAAGGATAAACAAATCTATACATGTCAAGGCAAGGCAAGGTCTAGGTCTACATGCTATATCTTGTTCTAAAAGTTATTGAGTTGAAAGATTAGTTTTTTTTTTTTTTAATAAGTCATTGAAGTTATGTTGTTTTTCATGAAATACAAAAGATTCCTAATATAATCCTATTAATTATGATAATCCATGTTTCAAAAATATGAAGGTACCTAAGATATATGAATAAAGAGAGATTGTGTTATGACATTGAAATTCTCATGCAAGTATTTTATCTAAGATAGATGGGATCACAAGTTGTATAATTTCATGCTTAATGAATCCTTTGATTGTAATTTTTAGGTATTAAACTTGTTCATTTAGTACAAGTATTATTGTTTTCAGCAAATAAAAAGGGCATGGTACATGAATGCCATTATTTTTGTATTAAATTAACTTGAAAACAAATTCTCTCTAATGATGAAAATACATGTATTTTTACAAACAATTAGTTTTATGAATATCATAATGAAAGTACCTTATAGATGAATTATGGTTAGAAAAGGCCACACAAGTAAATGCAAGGAAATTGAATGCAATGTAAAGAATGGAATGTAATGGCATGGAAAGGCATGGCATGGCATGGAAATCAAAGGCAATGCAAGGCATGGCATGGCATGGAAATCAAAGGAAATGCAAGGCATGGCATGGCAAGGCATGACATGGCATGGCATGAAAAGGAAAGGAAAGGCTTGGCATGGAGAGGCAAGTCAAGGCATGGAATGGAAAGGAAAGGCATGACATGGCATGGAAAAGAAAGGCAAGACATGGCATGCAAAGACAATGCATGACATGGTAAGGAAATGTATGGCATGGTAAGGCAAGAAAATGAAAGGCATGGCATGGCAAGGCAAGGCATGGAAAGGTATGTTATGGAAAGGAAAGGCATGTCATGCTATGGCATGGAAAGGCAAGGCATGTCATGCTATGGCATGGAAAGGCAAGGCATGGCGTCACATGGAAAGGAAAGGCATGAAATGAAAAGGCATGGCATGGCATGGAAAGGCAAGGAAATGAAAGGTATGGAATGGAATGTCATGGAAAGGAAAGGTATGGCATGGAAAGGCATGACATGTCATGGAAAGGAAATGCAAGGTATGGAATGGCATGGCCTGGAAAGGAAAGTCATGGAATGGCATGGAAAGGAAATGCAAGTCATGGAATGACATGACATGCCATGGAAAGGCAAGGCATGGAAAGGAAATGCATGGCATGGTAAGGTATTGCATGACATGGCATGAGAAGGAAAGGAATGGCATGGAAAGTAATGGAATGGAAAGGCAAGGCATTCCATGGAATGGAAAGGAAATTCATGGCATGACATGACATGAAAAGGAAAGGAATGGCATGGAAAGGTAAGGCATTGCATGGAAAGACAAGGCATGGCAAGGAAAGGCATGGCATGGCATGGACAGGAAAGACATGGCATGGAAACGAAAGCCATGGCATGACATGAAAAGGCAAGGTGTGGAATTAAAAGGCATGTCATGGCATGGGAGGGCAAGGAAATGCATGGCCTAGAATGACATGCCATGATAAGTAAAGGCATGACAAGGAATATAAAGGAATGGCATGGAAATAACACTTCTTTGGATGGAAAGGAAATTTGTGATATGACGTTAAGTCATATGTCCCTAGAAAAAAGGTTTTTTATTTCTCGGGATAAGAAATGTTCCTTTTTTTGTGATGCTTGTTTTATCGCAATCCACATTTTGATTTGAATTTTTCCTTGCATAATGTTATGGAAAGATATATATATTAATGTGTAGGTTAAAATCAGAAGCTACATGGAAACACATGCAATGAGGGACATGCATGGCAAGGCATGACATGGAATGGCATGGCATGGCAAGGAAAGACATGGCTTGGAAAGAAAAGGCATGGAAAGGAAAAGAAAGACATGGCATGGCATGGAAAGGAATTTATGTTCATGGGATGACATGGCATGGCAAGGTAAGGCATGGAATTTCATAGAAAGGAAATCAAAGGCATGGTATGAAATGGCAAGGAAAGGCAGTGAAAGGCATGGAATGGAAAGGAAATGCATGTCAAGGAAAGGTAGTGAAAGGCATGGCATGACATGGAATGGAAAGGCAAGGAAAGGAATGGTATGGAAAGGCATTGCATGGAAAGGCAAGGAATGTTATGGAAAGGAATTGCATAGAAAGGCAAGGAATGGCATGGCATGGAAAGGAATGCAAATAAATGACATGGAATGGCAAGGCAAGGCAATGAAAGACAAGGAAAAACATGGAAAGGAATGGCATGGCATGGAAAGACAAGGAAATGCATGTCATGGCATGACAAGGCAAGGAAATAAAAGGCATGACATGGCATGGCATGGAAATGCAAGGCAAGGTATGGGATGGAATGGCATGACATGGAAAGGCAAGGCATGGCATGGAAATGAAAAGACACTTCATTGGATGGAAATGAAATTTGTGATATAAATTTAAGTTAAATTTCCCTAGAAAAAATGTTTTTTATTTCTTGGGACGAGAAATGTTCCTTTTTTGTGATGCTTGTTCCATTGCAATCCATATTTTGATTTGAATTTTTCCTTGAATAATGATATGGAAAGATATATATTTATTTTTGTATAGGTTAAAATGGGAAGATACATGGAAAGACATGCAAGGAGGAATTAGTCTATTTTAGATCATAATTATGTTCTAGGGATTTGTAAATGTTACAACCTAAATTTTGGCCTTAAAAGGTTAGAAATTTTATTTTTACTTATCTTAGTGATTTATTGCTTAGTATTTGTTGGGTTTAGTTAGAATCATACAGACATTTGACATGTATACATATGAATCTATTTATGTGTTGCAGGATATTATTTTAATTGTTATATGTTTATGATGATGATAGTTTTGTGATTTGTTTAAACATGCAAATTGAAATGTGGAACTTTGGTATGTGGATACTAGTTCATAATTATGTATAATAGATGCAAGGCATCGTGTAAACAAACACACATTTCTTAATTGAACATTAATACAGATAATGATTCTCATGTGAAATTTTAAAATGTATATCCATTGATATGAGCTATTCGATATCCAAATGACTATAGTGTTGAGGTGACCAAGGCATGCCATGGAAATTCAAGGAAAGGAAAGGCATGGCATGGTTTGGGTCAATTAACTGTTGTAATAAAGTCTCACATAAGTGTCATCTAGGTTCATAAACTGAGGAAATGCAGACACAGTATGTGCAGGAAAAGGACATAAGTGTATCCTACTTTGTATTTCAAGGAACATGAAATATAGGTGACCTATCAATTGTTCATGAACATAAAAATCAACCACTACTCCACACAGTTAATTAATAACCAAACCAAGAAATCAACTGTCTAAATACTATTCTATGTGTGAAAAAAAACCAACCTTTTAGTAGTAAAGTAAATAAACAAGAAACTAATAAAAACATAATAGAAACTACCTAGGAAAGTACCTATATCATTCAATAATATAAATCCACTCAAGTCTTGATATAACCGTGTTACTCATCTATAATAATACTAACCAGCTTGGGAGTAATTACTGGTGTCTAACCTACCCTTAACCTAAAATTTTTACTTCACTACAAGCAGGAAAAACTTTATGGTTCTACTGCATTCTTACCTAGAGATAGTAAACTAGAGTGTAGGGGAATGACTCTAAATGAGCCTAGCCACAAAGATTGACACTTCTATTGGTGGGTGAAGAAATGAGATAACAATACTCTATGAAGAAGACTTATAGATACCAATAAAACGCACAATTTGCACTCGATTGAAACTAAACTCTTGTCCCCTGAAATATCACCTTACTTTCGCCAAAGCACCTCTAAGGGTTACACCACACTCAACAAGAAGGAAACTCAAATCATAGATATAGGCTCCTATTAATAACTTTAAGACCTATGCCCTTAATACCACAGAGTCAGAGTATGGATGTATCAACTAAATCCTTTACGAACATAATCCATTATCCCAACAGTCAAAGGGTATTTAAAGTTTCATGATATGTAACCAGGTCATCACAAAGCTTCTATCAATGCTTGATATCAATCCTTCTTATTTAACATAAGCAAAAGAGTCAAATCCTTAACCGGATAGAAGTTACAATATGATCATGCCTTACATTCTAGATCTTTGACTTTGCTCATAAACAAGTCTTTATTAACCAGTGTCAACACTTTAAATACAACTCCAAGTTGACACACACATAGTGGGTAATTTTAGTATCTTAGTTCAGTTTAGTCGTTGGATCATATGAGCTTTAGATTTATTAACAAGTGTGTGAGGTATTTAGATCAGACATTCGTGGTTGTGTAAACTACCAATAAATCCTGGAACATGTTTGGATTTCAATCTTATACAGGAAGGAAGTGTACTTCAGTAAGATGCAAATATTAACATTTATTCACACATCTGTTTGTTTATATGAAAGACTTCCATTGTACTAAGGGAAGTTCAATTTATAACACATGGAAATCCACAATGAGTAATGAGTACACATAACTTAAATAAAACCTACAGTTTAGAAACCACTCTACATGAATTTATTCATGAACACAGCTACAAAAAATAGAGAACAAATTATATACAAATAAATCAACTTACCAGTGGAGGTGGGCCCATGCCTTCCCAAGTAGCGAGTGGAAATGATTCAGTAACTCACAAATGTACAAACAAAACAAAACAAAACAAATCTGTACTGATATTAAATGGAAATCTTTTAAACAACTTACACAATATCCATCACGGTATGGAGAACAAAAATAAGTAACACAAATTTCTATTATGTTTAGCAAAGAGTATGTCGTCTTGTACATGGAGCGAATCCCACTATATATCAAGTTCTGAAAATTTATAAGATTACATTGTCCTCCCCCATTCTCGTGGAATAAGGGGTAAAAATGACTATCAAAACTGAAGGATCTTACTAACCACAATTTCCTTTATCCAAGGTTACAATATTAGAAAATATATCTAACAAACTAAATATCATTACTACTCTAAGTTTTGACTCCAATATGTTGTTATGCTGGAAGACATGCCTATGGGTTGTCTTGAATTTTTTTGTAATGCGGAGGGGCGTTGGGCGCAAATGAAATGGTCAAAACCCATCTGGATGATCACATGAACAATACCCATATCGCCAAATCCATTTTGGGTTCTCACAGATAGAAGAAGCCACAACCTCAGGTACCGGAATACCCACGCTGGTACTAAAATGCTAGGAATAGTGTGGGATTAACTATTACAGTAAAAAGGTGAGTATACTTTTATCATTGATAAAATATAGCCAAAAGATCCTAATTAATTCATTAAGAACTCAGAAAATATCAAAATAAACAACTTTTACCTCATGCTAAAATCAAGATCTTAGGCAGGAAAAAAGGGTAAAAGTAGGAGGCAATGAGTTGGATTTCAATGCCTAGGTGGGGAATAAATGGCCTAAAGAAGTGTATGCTGAGTGAAAAAATGGGAGCTCAACAACATGGCAAGGAAAGGTAAGGCATGTCAAAGAAAGACAATACAAGGCATGACATGGCATGGAAAGGAATGACATGGCATGGAATGTCATGGAAAGTCATGGCATGGCAAGGAAAGGCAAGGAAATGAATGGCATAGTAAGGCATGGAAATGAAAAGAAAGGAAACACATGGCATACCAAGGAAAGGAAAAGCAGGGCATGGAAATACATGACATAGAAAGGAAAGGCATGGAAAGGCATGTCACAACAATGCAAGGCATTCCATGACATGGCATGGAAAAGAATGGCATGTCAAGTAAAGGAAAGGAAAGGCATATCATGGCATGTCATGGAAAGGCATGGCATGAAAAGTCAAGGAAAGGTATGGTAATGCAAGGCATGGAAAGGAAAGGTAAGGAAATTCTAGGAAAGCAAGGAAAGCAAAGGGAAGGCAAGGAAAGTCTAGGAAAGCAAGGAAAACAAAGGGAAGGGAAGGCTAGGAAAACAAGGAAAGAAAAGGCAAGGAAAGGTAAGGCTAGGAATTGATCACATACTTTGTTGTGGATGCCCCATCCACTTGGATTATTTCACATTCATCCATGGAGTTGGCTACCATGGAATTCAAAAATGTGGAGTGGTTGCATGAATGAACATTCTTGGAGGGAATATTTCGATGCCTATTTTTAGTGGTTTGTCCCATTCATGAGCATTATTTGGTGCATACTACTACTATTTTTGGATGAGGGTGAATTTATCTAGAGACGCTAATGTCCACGTGCTGTAACATGGTCAACCATGGATTGAGGAGAGATCTAACTAATTCATTATTATAATATTTATTTGACTTTCCATGGAGTTAGTTAGAAAATAATAATACTTTATTGTATAGGAGAAGAGACTCACTTTATAAATAATATTTCTCTCTCTCCATTGTAAAAGGTGGAGAATTTGGGTATTTAGGAGCTCTTGTAATGTTTCCCAAAATTTATAAATAAAAAAAAAATTAAAATAGGGTCACTATAATTATCATTTGTCTAAAAGAGGAAAACCATCGAACAATCATAAACTATATGTCAAAAAGGTTCCACTACTTCCTTTGCATCCATATCTTAATCCTACCGCTTCTTGAGAAGGATGCAAGTTACATACACATAACTAAGTGTACATGTTTGTCATGAAAATGTTAACTCTACCTTAGAAATAGAGTGAATATGTAATATACTACCTAAGGATTATACCCACCTTGGTCCTTTCATTATAATAGCACAAAGTGTTTGTAAAGAATATATGTTTCATATCTTATTCGCACAAACCCATAGTGTAATGATGTAACCCTTTAACAAGCCCGATTGTTTGTTATTAAGGTTCTGATTAATTTACACCAGTATTATTGTCGATCGATCACATGGTAAATAGCTTGGTCCAAGTGGCATCGATGGTATAAGTAAGAATTAAATCGTATAACTAGAATAAAACTATGTGTGTTCTAAACCCTAACTGGCATGTGCATTTCCTTCATCATAACTCTAATAATAAATAAGGTGGCAGGGTATCGTTGTCTAGTTTAATGACTATACCCATGACATTTAAGAAGTATCCTATGGTGTGCTCCATGGATAGCACTCGGCCTTCGTTCCGACTATGATCTCGCCACCTCAAAATGGTCACATGGCCTTTGACATAGTTTCCTACCCATCACCATTACTAGGCTCACTGGAGGTTTCACTATCGCTTTGTTCATTCCTTTCTGACCCTGCATGTAAGAAACCACTATGAGTCTACCTCCATTACTATTTGGCTTAATGTCAAGGCCATCATTCGTTAACTAGACTTTGAAATAGTGAAGTGGAACGTTCGGAGAGCACTGGTCGGAACCCTTGCAAGTTAAGAATCCTTTCACGCTTGTTAATCGACTTTGTCTATTAGTAATGTATCATGTTTACCTTCAGAGTTCCTGAACGTGATGTTTTATCGACATTTAGTGGTGGGTTTTTTTTTCTTTGTTCTTCTTTAACCATTGATACTGCTTAGGAATCCTCTATGGGTCCACTTTTACCCTCTGTTACACTCTTAATCTATGATAGATATGATTCTTATGAAAACCTTAGATAGTGTTCTCGACCAAAAAGGGTCAAGGTCGTGAGGATGTTGGTTCTATAGTTTTGACCAAGATAGGTTTATCACAAAATACTGCGTGTTGGTTTTATTCATCTTCTGTTGTAGGTGGTTACGTACTTCAATAAATAAATCATAAGTTATATCTGTAGTTCCCCAAGACTACATTGCTTTAGTATGAGTTAATATCCCGTCTGTGGATTGTCTACTTACTTAACATGATTTCCTTGGGTGTTTGAATTCGTTTTTTCTTTGATTTTATTAAATTATGAGTCATAAAAACTGTATGGGACATTACACCTCTATTTGAATCCTTATGAAATTCTCTTTATTTTCTGATTATGCCCTTCGATGTCTGTCATGATTCATTTTTTCATAACATAGTGCAATAATAGTGACAAGGGTCACCCACCATGCATCTCAACATCCTTCGTTTTTCCAAGGACAATCATTTTCGGCACCTAGCCTGCAACTTCCTTAACATGTGGTTTATGTTGAAGACCAGGGAGATTTAGGATATAAAGATCCATGATTGACCCCGTCCATCCATTCTGATTAAGTGATACTTCATGTGGTCTTTAAGGATGTTTAACTTAGGTTTTTCTTACTTAATGTTAGGTATAACTTAAAGGAACTCTGTAATCCTGTCAACAACTCATAAAGTTTAGAGGAACAATGAGTTAACATCCTGTAACTTCGTTTGTGGTCAGAGAAGACAAAACGCCTCAGGTTTAAGTGTTTCGTGCTATAAATCTTATGAGATGAAAAATTTAAATTGTTTGTCACAGTTTTTAACTTATACAGGAAAGAAACTTAAGCGTTTTGTATTGGTTTAAAATTCCTTCACGAAGAATTTTGTATTAACTTAAAGTTCCTTTATCAAGATTTTCTGTGTGAATTCGTGCTTATGGTCATCATACTTGGGTGTAATCTCTATGACTCGACTAGTGACAAAATTCTGTATGATAAACATATGCTATATGATGTTGATTAAATTGTTTGAAAGAGTCTGACCTATCTTACAGTTATGAAAACAGTTAATATAATTTCCTTTCTATACTAGTTATTTCAACTAATGATGGGACCTTGTTTTTACTACGAGGGTACCGATCAGATTATTCAACTTCACTCCTCCCTCTTTTGGGTGTCGAATGGATCTTGACTACGTATGGGAGTTGGCCTGTGATAACTTCAAGCTAAGTATTAAAATGTGAGACAATATCTTCGCTATCTTATGTGATTTAACTCATATGCGAAAGTTTTATTGACTACTATCCAACACTAATAATTCATCTCGCCTTTCTTGCAGGGCTTACATGGTCGTCGTGATTGACTAGAACCACACCCTCCTCACGAAAGGTACTCGGGTTTCAATTTAAATTTTGGACTTGAAGGTTTTCAGATCTGGGTCCCGACGATGTTGGTTATCACTATGGGTGTTATGTTTATGCCTATTTAGATCTGAGCCTATAGGCATACAAATATTCTAAAATATGTTGTTAACGAAAAGTATTGTTGTCTTTCTTCCATTCCATTACTGTGATTTTTTTTAATTAGTCTCTGTATTATTACTGTGTATAAAAATATCCCAGATAACCTCTTGTGGAAATACCTGGAATATAAAGGCCACACAGTTTAAATAGTGAAAAGTATGTTCAAAGTCTCCTATGTTAATTGTTGGAATTCATATGTATAATTTCTTAAAA
>JASDQU010738128.1:38096-50350 GCA_032191745.1 Picea mariana
ATATGGGTAAATCATCAAGTCTCGTTTGGCACTTGAGTGGTCGGGTATTTCCATTGTTTATTACGGTCTTGCTTATGTAACCTACAAAAATATATCTATACCTATATGCATATATCTCAGTCCTAACTTAACTTCATCCCCACAGTAATAAATCCATAGACCAATTCGTTCAGAAATAAAGGGGTCACCTACAGAGATAAGTCTGTAACTATATATGAATTTTAAGTCTCAGTTTTACTTTCAAATTTTCTTTTAGTGCCTGCACAGTCTAAAGTTGTACTTACAGAACTGAATATCTTTAGATACATATGATTCATATATATGGTAGGGAATTCATAATAGAAAAGAAAGGATATGTTGTTTAACACAGATATATATCCTAACATGATCTCATAATTAAATTTTATTTCCAACTAAAATACAAAAACTTTATTCAACGCCTATAAATAAACTGTAAGATTTTTATCCTACAATCATCCCATTCCATCAGAATTTACTAAATAGATCGATTCATCCATATTTAAGAAAATACATTCTAACAGCTAGTACTTCAAATAAAATTTGACCATAGACAAAGTAGATAGACATATCTGAATAGTTGTCAAACAAAAAATGGAACAACCAAGTTCCGCCCAACCTTAGAACAAAACAACCAATTTACTTATCTCGTTCACCCCCTAGCTTGAACATGAATCCATGAGGGCGAACTCCAGAAATTCTCCTGGGCAATATTCCTTCAGTTTCAACAAACTCCTCCTTGACTCACACTCAGAATACAGTGTTCATAACAACAAGAGATAATTTTTCCCCCAGCATACTAGGTAGCATCCTCCCTCCTCCCATATGTTATATATCCAAAAGCAATTGTGCCTAGGTATTTTCCCCTTGGGAATTTTTGCATCTTTCCAAATCCATGATTTTCAGGGGCTGCTAATGGCCAAATATTTGATTTTCCACTTGTAACATTCAGCCATGAGGTAGTTCCAACATGTTCCCCACTCATGGAGTCATGGTCAACTGATTTTAACCTAGATGTTCCATTTGTCCCTCAACAATAAATATAAAATATTTTGTTTCATACAAGTGTCATAGTCAAATAGTTAGTTGGTTCAAATCAGGTCTCTGCCCAAGAGTCATACTCATCAATTACAATTAACTAGATTCGGAATTCAGAATTGCCATAAATGGAAATAATTTTCCAATTTCAAATTTACCAAAAACGAAAATAATTTCACAAGCAATTTCAGACTTAAAAATAATTTATTTTGGGGGATGTTACATCCTTTCCCCCTTCAATAAAACATTATTCTCAGTGTTCGTCCCTTTCTTGGAACAGTATTGGATGAGATTTATGTAAATCTCCCTCCAACTCCCAAGTGGCCTCTTCAGGACTAAAGTGCTTCCATTGCACTTTTACCTGGGCGACAACTCTGTTCCGTAGTGTTATTTCTCTCCTGTCCAAAAT
This sequence comes from Picea mariana, assembly GCA_032191745.1. NCBI lineage: Eukaryota > Viridiplantae > Streptophyta > Pinopsida > Pinales > Pinaceae > Picea > Picea mariana. Next base: position 39,562 of record JASDQU010738128.1, read on the forward strand.
GAGCAGAAGTTCTTATTGGAACTCGCCTTCTGGTTCCACCTGCACCAAGTTCCAATCGATCATATGAGTAGCGTCATGAACATAATTATTTAACAAAGAAACATGAAATACATTATGAATTTTTAGTTTGGCAGGAAGTGCAAGTTGGTATGCTACAAGTCCAACTCGATCTAAGATCTCGAAAGGGCCACAAAACCTAGGTTCCAAATTGGCATAGTTCCCTAGCTTTAGTGAACTTTTTCAGGCTTTGAATTTTAAATAGACGTGATCGCCCACTTGAAATTCCAAGTGTCTTCTTTTTAGGTCCGCGTAAATTTTCTATCTATCTTGAGCCTCTTTTAAATTCTGTTGAACTTTTCTTACCGTATTCTCCATTTCGTGGAGCATTTCTGGTCCTACCATGAGTCTGTCCACTAGGTTATCCCAAGTAATCGGATTCATGCAATTTATGTCATACAATACCTCGAAGGGGCTCATCTTAGCCAATGTTTGGTAACCATTGTTTTACGTAAATTCCACCAAGTGTAGGTAGTCTTCCCACTTTCTTGGTTTTGTCCTTATGTACAAGCGTAGCATATCTTCTATGATTTGGTTTGTTTGTTCGGTCTGCCCATCTGTTTGTGGATGATAACTGGTGTTGAAATTCAAGTTAGTATTTAAACCGACAAATAATTCTTTCCAAAAAGTAGATGTAAATTTTATGTCTCTATCCGGAATCACCATTTTAGGAATACCATGCAATCTAAAAATTTCTTTCATGAATATTTCAGCAATGTTAATATCTTTAAAAGTAGACTTTACAGGAATAAAGTGTGCAGACTTACTAAGCTTATCGATTACCACCATAATTGAATCATTTTGTTTTTGAGTTCTAGGAAAACCTATGATAAAGTCCAGTGATATAGTCTCCCATTTCCATTCTGGCACAGGTAAGGGTTGCAACAGGCCGGTTGGCGGTTGTCAATAATTCCTTTAACTTATTAAAACTATCCTGACATTTCTGTGACCAGTTGAACTTGGTTCTCTTATTTTGTAATGAGGTGATAGGGCATGTCATCTTGGAAAATCCCTCTATAAATCTGCGGTAATATCCGGTGATTCCCATGAATGACCAAATGTCTACTACGTCCTTAGGAATTGGCCATTCCAAGATGCCTCTTATTTTCTCAGGGCTTCATATATTATGTGTCTTAGGTATTGTATTTTCTTCTAATAAAAGTCACACTTATCGAATTTAGCATAAAGTTTGTGTTTTCTAAAAGTTTGCAGAACTATCCTTAGGTGCTCTTCGGGTTCTTCTTTTGTTTTAGAATATACTAGGATATCGTCAATAAATACCAAAACAAAATTGTCCAAGTACTGACTGAAAATACTATTCATTAAGCACATAAATGTGGTTGGCGCGTTAGTGAGTCCAAACGGTATAACAACAAAATTGTAATGTCCATATGTCGTTCTGAATGTTTTTTACTTACGTCCTCATCTTTTATTCTAACCTGGTGATAACTAGATCTTAAATCCAATTTAGAAACAATCTTGGCCCCACCTACTTGATCGAACAGATCATTGATCCTAGGTAAGGGGTATTTGTTTCTAACAGTCATTTTGTTTAGTTGTCTGTAATCGATGCATAATATCAGAGTTACATCTTTCTTTTTAACAAAAAGGACTGGTGATCCCTATGGTGAAACACTCGGTCTGATATATTCTTTGTCCAATAATTCCTTTAATTGAATTTTTAATTCTATTAATTCTGGTAAACTCATTTGGTAGGGTGCTTTAGATATAAGAGTTGAACGAGGTAGTGGGTCGATAGAAAATTATATCTCCCTCCTTGGGGGTAATTCAGGTATCTCATCAACAAACACATCTTTAAAATCATGCAAGACGTCAAAATCCTCCAAGCTAGGTTTTTTGTTTTTTCGAACAGATTTGTTACTTGGATGGCATAAATCTGACAACCCTTTCTCATGCATTTCTTAAATTGCATTGCTGAAATCTATCTAACTGAGATTGGTTTCTGTATACCTTGAGTTGTCCTAACATTGTCATTTTCATCTTTATACTTGAGTGATTTTTGATAGCAATCTAACATTGCTTTATGCCTTTCTAACAAATCCATTCTGATAATTACGTCATAAGACCCTAACGGTAGGATGTTGATATTTGTCTTTGTGTTTTGACCACCTAAACTGAAATCATAATTAGAAATAAAGTCAGATACTTTCCTTTGTGTTCCTGTTGCTAGTTGTACTAGCCAAGATTTTTCATGTCTTGTATTCTTAAGTTTATTTGAATCTAATACACCAGGTGCGATGTAACTCAATGTAGCTCCTCAATCAATTAAAACAGAAATACAAGTATTGTTAATCTTACCTTCAATCTCCACTACAATGCATTGGCGGTCATCTTTTCGGCCATCCATGGCTGCATTGATCTGATGTAAGCTTTTTCCCACATCTCCCATTGTAGAGGCTTCCTGTAGCGTGTGAACCATAGTCCTATCTGCTGAAGTCAAATGTGGACAGTTCCTCCTTAGGTGAGGTTCTCCACATTCCCATCATTTTAATGATTCATGGGGATTTTCCCCAAACTTATTTGTTCCCAGATTAATTGGTTTACCACTTCCTTGGGTGTTCTGGTTATTGGAGTGAAAATATTTCCTTTCAAAACTCTTTGTTGCACTACGAAAAGGGGTTGGATGATATCCCTTCTTCCACTGATTCATTCGGTCTTGTTTCTTGTCTTTCCAAGCCTTGCGAAATTCTAACCGATGTTTTTATTGGTCGAAACACATTCAGGGCTTCCTGAAAACTTCACTTAAGGATTTGGGATTATCGAATTTGATTTTTTCCTTATAGGACTGTGGTAAACAACTTAGGAACCACTGGATTTTCACTTTGTCCTCCTGGATATAAGGCACAAATCTCAATATTTCCAGGAATTTGTTTATCAAGTCATCCATATCCATTTGACCGAGTCCTAGCTCATAAAAATCTTCAGTTTTTCTTTCATAGTAACTTTAAGATAAATATTGCTTCTTAAAGTACTTCTTAAATTCCGACCATTCCATTTGTTTTTCCTTTAGGCCCTTGGCCAGCTTCAGGTCCTACCACCATATGTTATCTTTTCCTTTCAAATTATAGATGGCTATTCTGACCTTCATATTGTTGGAATAATTTTATATCTCGAAATACTTCTTTATGTCTAATAACCATGCTTCAGCTTCCTCCCTTGTTCTGGATTCCCCGTCAAAGGTAGATGGTTTGATTTTCTTAAATTCTCCCTCAAGGTGGTCTACCTGTTTTCTTTTTCTTCCTGTTTTTGTTTTATCTTCAACTGAAGGTGTACCTTCAGACGAGCTCTCCTCTTTTTCTGCTTCAGGACCTAAATTCTTGGAGGCCCTTTTATTGAACTCTTCTTCCTGGTTATCGTCCTTTGGGATCTTTTTTGTCACTATGCTTTGTAGTAGAACTTCATTTATTTCTTGTTGTTCCTGTCGTGCCTTTTTTAGTTTCTCATTGTCTACTTTGAAAACTTGCAACTCCACAATAAGGTTTATCATAGTTTCCAGAACTTCGTTAGGTGAGATTTCATCACTGTTCTACCTCTGATCTTCAGGGGGGATTTGCTCAGGATTCTCCTCGAGTCTAATCTCTTCTTCATCTTGTGCTGCTATGATCAGAACATAAAAAAAAATAAAAAATGTTTGTAACATTAATGGTTTTTTTAGTTTTACATGACCAGGAAAAAAAAAATATGTGCTAAGCAAATGGTTTGGCCCTGTTTAAGGTCCAAGTGTTGTAACCTTGGCTCTGATACCATATGTAATGTTTCCCAAAATTTATAATTTTTTTTTTTTTTTAAATTGGGTCACTATAATTATCATTTGTCTAAAAGAGGAAAACCATCAAACAATCATAAACTATATGTCAAAAAGGTTCCACTACTTCCTTGACATCCATAACTTAATCCTACCGCTTCTTAACAAGGATGCAAGTTACATACACATAATTAAGTGTACATGTTTGTCACGAAAATGTTAACTCTACCTTAGCAATAGAGTGAAGATGTAATCTACTACCTAAGGCTTATACCCACCTTGGTCCTTTCATTCTAATAGCACAAAGTGTTTGTAAAGACTATAGGTTTCCTATCCTATTAGCGCAAACCCATAGTGTAATGATGTAACCCTTTAACAAGCCCGATTGGTTGTCATTAAGGTTATGATTAATTTACAAAAGTATTACTGTCGATCGATCACATCGTAACTAACTTAGTACAAGTGGAATCGAGGGTATAAGTAAGAACTAAATCGTATAACTACAATAAAACTATGTGCGTTCTAAACCCTAATTGGTCTGTGCTTTTCCTTCATCATAACTCTGATAATAAATAAGGTGGTAGGTTATCGCTATCTAGTTTAATGACTATACCTGTGACATTTAAGAAGTATCCTATGGCGTACTCCTTGGCTAGCACTCGACCTTCATGCCCACTATGCTCTCGCCACCTCACAAGGGTCACATGTCCCTCGACATAGTTTCTTACCCATCACCATTACTAGGCTCGTTGGAGGTTTCACTATTGTTTTGTTCATTCCTTTCTAACCTTGCATGTAAGAAACCACAATGAGTCTACCTCCATTACTACTCGGCTTGATTTCAAGGCCACCATTCATTAACTGGAGCTTGAAATGGTGAAGTGGAACGTTCGTAGAGCACTAGTCGGAAACCTTGCAAGGTAAGCATCCTTGGACACTTGTTAATCGAGTCTTTGTATTAGTAATGTATCATGTTTACCTTTAGAGTTCCTGAACATGATTTTTTATCGACATTCAGTGGTGGGTTTTTTTTTTCTTTTCTCTTCTTTAATCGTTGATACTTCTTAGGACTTCCCTGTGGTTTTTCCCTTAGCCTTTGTTTCACTCTTAATATATGATAGATATAATGCTTATGAAAACCGTAGACAGTGTTCTGGACTGAAAAGGGTCAAGGTCACAAGGATGTCGGTTCTGTAGTTTTTGCCAAGATAGCTTTATCGCAAAATAATGTGTGTTGGTTTTATTCATCTTCTATTGTCGGTGGTTACGCCCTTCAATAAATAAAGAATAAGTTCTATTTGTACTTCCCCGAGACTGCATTGCTTTAGTATGAGTTAATATTCCCTTTGTGAATTTTCTACTTACTTCACGGGATTTCCTTGGGTGTTTGAATTCATTTTTTCTTTGAGTTTATTAAATTATCAATCGTAAATACTGTATGGGACATTACACCTCTATTTGAATCCTTCCGAGACTCTCTTGATTTTCCGCTTACACCCTTCAATGTCTATCATGATTCTTTTTTTCATAACATAGTGCGATAATAGTGACAGGGGTCACCCAACATGCATCTCAGCGTCCTTCGTTTTTCCGAGGAAAATCGTTTTCGGCACATGGCCTGCTAATTCCTTAATCTATTGTTTATGTTAAAGACTGAGGAGATTTAGGATATAAAGATCCATGATCGATTCCGTCCATCCATTTTGATTAAGTGATACTTCCTATGGTCTTTAAGGATGTTTAACTTAGGTTTTTCTTACTTACTATTAGGTATAACTTAAAGGAACTCCATAATCCTGTCAACAACTCGTAAAGTTAAGAGGAACAGTGAGTTAACATCCTATAACTTCATTTGTGGTCAGAGAAGGAAAAACGCCTCGGTTCTAAGAGTTTTGTGCTATAAATCTTATGGGTTGAAAACTCTAAATTGCTTGTCATAGTTTTTAACTTATACAGGAAAGAAACTTAAGCATTCTGTATTGGTTTAAAATTCCTTCACGAAGAATTTGGTATTGACTTAAAGCTCCTTTATCAAGATTTTCTATGTGAATTCGTGCTTACGGCCGCCATACTTTGGTGTACTCTCTATGACTTGACAAGTGACTATGTATGATAAACATATTCTATATGATGTTGATTAAATTGTTTGAAAGAGTCTGACCTATATTACAGTTATGAAAACAGTTAATATAATTTCCTTTCTGTATTGGTTATTTCAACTAATGATGGGACCCTATTTTTACTACGAGGGTACCCATCAGATTATTCAACATCACTCCTCTCTCTTCTGGGCATCGAATGGATTGTGACTATGTCTGGGAGTCTACCTATGATAACTTCAAGCTAAGTATTAAACCGTTAGACGAGATCTTCTCTATCTTATGTGATTTAACTCATATGCTAAAGTTTGATTGACTATTATCTGACACTAATAATTCATCTCGCCTTTCTTGTAGGTCTTACATGGTTGTCGTGATGGATCAAAACGACACCCTACTCATGAAAGGTACTCGTGTTTCAATTTAAAGTTTGGACTTGAAGGTTTTCAGATCTAGGTCCCGACGATGTTGGTTATCACTCCGGGTGTTCTATTTATGGCTATTTAGATCTGAGCCTATAGGCATACATATCTTCTAAAATTTGTTGTCAATGAAAAAGTACCATTGTCTTTATGTCATTCCATCAGTGTAATTTGTTTTAATTAGTCTTTGTATTATGATTGTGTATAAAAAGATCCCAAATAGCCTCTTGGGGTTTATGAGGGAATAACTGGAATATAAAAGGCCACACAGTTTAAATAGTGAAAAGTATCTTCGAAGTCTCGTGTGTTAATTGTTGGAATTCATATGTATAATTTCTTAAACTGTAAGAAAAGTTAGGCAACGTCATGTACAGCAATGGTATATATATATATATATATATAATTATATGTTCATATGGGTAAATCATCAAGTCTCGTTTGGCATGTTGGGGTCCTATAATTATGGCATTCCTCTTGTGATGAAGACTTCTGGCTCGGTTGATTCCATTTTCCCCTCGATATGTTTCACCCAATCCTTCACCACCCTAATGCATCCTTCGTCCAACTCTGCGCCCTCACTCCCTTGCCCATTTGTCCCTTTGACTACATCTCACCCGCCACTCATCCCTGCGTAAACAAACTTAGGATAATAAAATATTGGTTAGTTTAATAAGGTAATTGATAATAAATAAAGGATTAGATTAATTAATAATGTTAGTAATTAGTAAATAGGTTAATAAATTGAGTGTAATTAAACAAATAAGCTAGGTTAAGTCTTGTTAGAAATTATTTAATTGATTAATTAATAAATAATTTGATTGGTTAGTGATTAGGTTAGTGTTTTATTAATTAAACATTAAAAATAAAATAATATTAAAATATATAAAACAAAGTATAAAAATATATAAATAAAAAATAATTAAAACAAAAATTATAAAGCATATAATAAACATATATAAAACATTAAATGAAAAAGAAAATAAAAACAAATAATAAAATAAAACTTAATAAAACATATAATATAAAAATAAACATATACTAAATAAAAATAAACAAAACGTAAAATAAAAATGTATAAAAAATAAAAAAATCCCAAAAATTAAACTATATTCCTAAGTTTTCCCCCATTACACTTCCCGTGCATATCGGACCCCCCCTCCCTCACGTCACATCACCTCAAGAGGGGTCTGATAAGTGGTATTGGGAGGGACACTTGTCACCTCCTGTGGTCTTTAAGGATGTTTAACTTAGGTTTTTCTTACTTACTGTTAGGTATAACTTAAAGGAACTCCATAATCCTGTCAACAACCCGTAAAGTTAAGAGGAACAGTGAGTTAACATCCTATAACTTCATTTGTGGCCAGAGAAGGTAAAACGCCTCAGGTCTAAGAGTTTTTGCTGTAAATCTTATGGGCTAAAAAATCTAAATTGCTTGTCACAGTTTTTAACTTATACAGGAAAGAAATTTAAGCGTTTTGTATTGGTTTAAAATTCCTTCACGAAGAATTTGGTATTGACTTAAAGTTCCTTTATCAAGATTTTCTATGTGAATTCGTGCTTACGGCCGTCATACTTTGGTGTACTCTCTGTGACTTGACAAGTGACTTTGTATGATAAATATATTCTATATCATGTTGATTAAATTGTTTGAAAGAGTCTGACCTATATTACAGTTATGAAAACAGTTAATATAATTTCCTTTCTGTATTGGTTATTTCAACTAATGATGGGACCCTATTTTTACTATGAGGGTACCCATCAGATTATTTAACTTCACTCCTCGCTCTTCTGGGCATCGAATGGATTGCGACTATGTCTGGGAGTCAACCTGTGATAACTTCAAGCTAAGTATTAAATCGTCAGACGAGATCTTCTCTATCTTATGTGATTTAACTCATATGCTAAAGTTTGATTGACTATTATCTGACACTAATAATTCATCTCGCCTTTCTTGTAGGTCTTACATGCTTTTCGCAATGGATCAAAACGACACCCTACTCGTGAAAGGTACTCGTGTTTCAATTTAAATTTTGGACTTGAAGGTTTTCAGATCTAGGTCCCGACGATGTTGGTTATCACTCCGGGTGTTCTATTTATGGCTATTTAGATCTGAGCCTATAGGCATACATATCTTCTAAAATATGTTGTTAACGAAAAAGTACCATTGTCTTTATGCCATTCCATCAGTGTGATTTGTTTTAATTAGTCTTTGTATTATGATTGTGTATAAAAAGATCCCAAATAGCCTCTTGGGGTTTATGAGGGAATAACTGGAATATAAAAGGCCACRCAGTTTAAATAGTGAAAAGTATCYTCRAAGTCTCGTGTGTTAATTGTTGGAATTCATATGTATAATTTCTTAAACTGTAAGAAAAGTTAGGCAACGTCATGTACAGCAATGGTATATATATATATATATATATAATTATATGTTCATATGGGTAAATCATCAAGTCTCGTTTGGCATGTTGGGGTCCTATAATTATGGCATTCCTCTTGTGATGAAGACTTCTGGCTCGGTTGATTCCATTTTCCCCTCGATATGTTTCACCCAATCCTTCACCACCCTAATGCATCCTTCGTCCAACTCTGCGCCCTCACTCCCTTGCCCATTTGTCCCTTTGACTACATCTCACCCGCCACTCATCCCTGCGTAAACAAACTTAGGATAATAAAATATTGGTTAGTTTAATAAGGTAATTGATAATAAATAAAGGATTAGATTAATTAATAATGTTAGTAATTAGTAAATAGGTTAATAAATTGAATGTAATTAAACAAATAAGCTAGGTTAAGTCTTGTTAGAAATCATTTAATCATTTAATTAATAATTAGTTTAGTTGGTTAGTGATTAGGTTAGTGTTTTATTAATTAAACATTAAAAATAAAACAATATTAAAATATATAAAACAAAGTATAAAAATATATAAATAAAAAATAATTAAAACAAAAATTATAAAACATATAATAAACATATATAAAACATTAAATGAAAACGCAAATAAAAACAAATAATAAAATAAAACTTAATAAAACATATAATATAAAAATAAACATATACTAAATAAAAATAAACAAAACGTAAACAAACAAAACGTAAAATAAAAATGTATAAAAAATAAAAAAAACCAAAAAATTAAACTATATTCCTAAGTTTTCCCCCATTACACTTCCCGTGCATATCAGACCCCCCCTCCCTCACGTCACATCACCTCAAGAGGGGTCTGATAAGTGGTATTGGGAGGGACACTTGTCACCTCCTGTGGTCTTTAAGGATGTTTAACTTAGGTTTTTCTTACTTATTGTTAGGTATAACTTAAAGGAACTCCGTAATCCTGTCAACAACTCGTAAAGTTAAGAGGAACAATGAGTTAACATCCTATAACTTCATTTGTGGTCAGAGAAGGAAAAACACCTCGTGTTTAAGAGTTTTGTGCTATAAATCTTATGGGATGAAAACTCTAAATTGCTTGTCATAGTTTTTAACTTATAAAGGAAAGAAACTTAAGCGTTCTGTATTGGTTTAAAATTCCTTCACGAAGAATTTGGTATTGACTTAAAGTTCCTTTATCAAGATTTTCTATGTGAATTCATGCTTACGGCCGTCATACTTTGGTGTACTCTCTGTGACTTGACAAGTGACTCTGTATGATAAACATATTCTATATGATGTTGTTTAAATTGTTTGAAAGAGTCTGACCTATATTACAGTTATGAAAACAGTTAATATAATTTCCTTTCTATATTGGTTATTTCAACTAATGATGGAGCCCTATTTTTACTATGAGGGTACCCATCAAATTGTTCAACTTCACTCCTCGCTCTTCTGGGCATCGAATGGATTGTGACTATGTCTAGGAGTCGACCTGTGATAACTTCAAGCTAAGTATTAAACCGTCAGATGATATCTTCTCTATCTTATGTGATTTAACTCATATGCTAAAGTTTGATTGACTATTATCTGACACTAATAATTCATCTCGCCTTTCTTGTAGGTCTTACATGGTTGTCGCGATGGATCAAAACGACACCCTACTCGTGAAAGGTACTCGTGTTTCAATTTAAATTTTGGACTTGAAGGTTTTCAGATCTAGGTCCCGACAATGTTGGTTATCACTCTGGGTGTTCTATTTATGGCTATTTAGATCTAAGCCTATAGGCATACATATCTTCTAAAATCTGTTGTTAACGAAAAAGTACCATTGTCTTTATGCCATTCCATCAGTGTGATTTGTTTTAATTATTCTTTGTATTATGATTGTGTATAAAAAGATCCCAAATAGCCTCTTGGGGTTTATGAGGGAATAACTGGAATATAAAAGGCCACGCAGTTTAAATAGTGAAAAGTATCTTCGAAGTCTCGTGTGTTAATTATAGGAATTCATATGTATAATTTCTTAAACTGTAAGAAAAGTTAGGCAACGTCATGTACATCAATGGTATAT
>JASDQU010738128.1:50400-63912 GCA_032191745.1 Picea mariana
TATATATATATATATATATATATATGTTCATATGGGTAAATCATCAAGTCTCGTTTGGCATGTTGGGGTCCTATAATTATGGCATTTCTCTCGTGATGAAGACTTCTGGCTCAGTTGATTCCATTTTCCCCTCGATATGTTTCACCTGATCCTTCACCACCCTAATGCATCCTTCGTCCAAATCTGCGCCCTCACTCCCTTGTCCATTTGTCCCTTTGACTACATCTCACCCGCCACTCATCCCTGCGTAAACAAACTTAGGATAATAAAATATTGGTTAGTTTAATAAGGTAATTGATAATAAATAAAGGATTAGATTAATTAATAATGTTAGTAATTAGTAAATAGGTTAATAAATTGAATGTAATTAAACAAATAAGCTAGGTTAAGTCTTGTTAGAAATTATTTAATTAATTAATTAATTAATAATTTAGTTGGTTAGTGATTAGGTTAGTGTTTTATTAATTAAACATTAAAAATAAAACAATATTAAAATATATAAAACAAAGTATAAAAATATATAAATAAAAAATAATTAAAACAAAAATTATAAAACATATAATAAACATATATAAAACATTAAATGAAAACACAAATAAAAACAAATAATAAAATAAAACTTAATAAAACATATAATATAAAAAAAAAAACATATACTAAATAAAAATAAACAAAACGTAAACAAACAAAACGTAAAATAAAAATGTATAAAAAATAAAAAAAAAACCCAAAAAATTAAACTATATTCCTAAGTTTTCCCCCATTACACTTCCCGTGCATATCGAACCCCCCCTCCCTCATGTCACATCACCTCAAGAGGGGTCTGATAAGTGGTATTGGGAGGGACACTTGTCACCTCCTAGTGAAATTATACCCCCCCTTCCCAATACCACTTACCACCTGAGGGGGGGTCCGACATACCGCTTACCCCTCCAAAAATGCCCTCTCCCAATTTCTCAAAACCTCCTGTTTTTTACCAGTTCAACCAGTTTTTTTCCGAGGCGAATTATGGGCAAACAAAATTGAATTTTGAAAAACCGAGAGCATTTTTTCTCCATAACAGGCTTAAGAACAAAAAGGTCTCTCATTTTTTGCACATGTGCCACCATTTCAGAGAATCAAATCCATCTTTCAACCTCATGTTTTCAGTTTCCATTTTTTCCTGTTTTAGTCCTCACTTTGCGAGAGTTGTTTCCATGAGATGGAGATGAATTTGGATAAACCAAAGGAGGTTTTTGTCCAGAACCTGCTCCTATACAATAACCGACTCTATATTGTGCACATGTGTCACTTCCGAGGGGAAACAAATGTCTTAGCGTACTCCTATTTTCAGCAGATTCGACCAAATTTTTAGTTCCAGATTTTTGGGGATTTGTTGCTCATTTTGGCGGAGGTGGTTGAATTCAAACTCCTGAGGTTGGGGAGAGTCTTTTTTATATAATTTTATGAGTCAAATTTTAGGGATTGTTGATTCTTTCACTCAAAAAGGTTGTTTTCTGATGCAAGAGCATCGCCCACGTCAAGCGAGCCAGCACATCAAGCGGGAGACAGTTGGATAGCGCCAGCACGATCTTTTTTTGGAAAACACTTGGAAGTTGTTGCGCGATCTTAAATGATTCATTTAAGAGACGGTGCACTTGTATATTGTAAATGGACTGTTGAGCGGATAGCTCACGTCCTTAGGTAGATGAGACATTTAATAAATTTAATGTAAGTAGATAGAGATTTATTTCTAGATTTGATAGCTTTAGAATTGTGAGGGAAAACATATATAGACACCCTCCTTTGTATCATGGTAACATTAGCAGAATTCAGAGAAGAGAAGAGCAAGCAGAGAAATTGTGGAGAACACCCCTATACAGATGTTATTGAATTAATAGAAAGCAGTTCTGATTCAATTTCATGGTCGGTGTTATTTCTCTGTGTATGTTATCATTTGCTCTTGAATGTTTTTTTTTTTTCTGGATATGCATTTGTTTAAATATGTTGTGTATGTGATTTCATAGTTGAATTGGAATCTGTGAGAGTAAGGAATTAGTTTCAATTGTTTCTCTATTCTGAGCCAAAGAATTCCTGCAAGGAGTGCGGTTGAATTTATCTGCAAGGAGTGCGTGACTGCAAGGTTCAAGTAGAGATAACTTTAGTCCTAAGTTCCTGAAGTTCAGGGTTGATACTAGAGTCGTGCAAGGTGTGTATAGGCTAGACGAAGTCTCAGAGTTACGATTCTAAGCAAGGTATCGGAAGACTGTTGCTGCAGGAGTGCACAGGGTTGAGAAGACTTCAGCACTTAGCGTGTTTGAAGCATTGCCGCAAGGAATGCGTGCAGGTAGTTTTCGAAAGAAGATCAAAACTGGGAAAAGCTCAAGAAGGATAAATATTCAAGTTCATTGAAGGGTTGAACCAGGACTGGTGTGTGAACAGATTGTAAGGAAGAAACGAGCAGGTTGGCGCACGGGTCTAATGGAGAGACACTTTCTATTTGGGGATTTATGTGAGGAGAAAAGTGGACGTGAAGTCTACAGCACAGGCGGAAGAATTTCTAAGTCTGGGAGAGCAGAGGCATCGATCGGAGTCGAAGAGATCATGACTCTATTCGTGGATTTAACATATCGGCAATTCGCGTGGGAGAGATTGAAAAATTGGCCGTAGAGATTGCGAGGTGCGAGGTTTCAAGAAATCCCGTAGATCGTGGGGACCACAAGAGTGGTGACGTGGCAGGTGATCTCGGGACATCGGGTCTCGGGAGTTGAAGGGTCAAGAGATTGGTCTCGCGAGTGGCGAGGACGCGAGGAGGCGAGATAGCAAGCTCATAGGAGTCTCGGCGTCACGGGGCATCGGGATTCGGAAGGCGGAGGACTAGTGTTGAAGGTCGCGAGTAGCGAACTTGCGATATAGCGAGGCCGTGACAGAAGAAAAGCCCCGACAGACGAAAGGAAGGTCAGCATTGACCGAGGCATCGGATCTCGGGGATCCGAAGGGGTAGTATTTGACTATTCGACTTGCGAAGTCGCGAGCACCGATCCCTCGAAAGAAAGAAGAGAGGATCGAGAGCCGAAGAGAACCTGTGGGGTGCAGAATTCCCGATTAGGGAATTGAAGAGCCAGTGAGTTCTTCGGGCTGAAGGAGAAAGAAGGTACTGGAAGAGATGAACGCGCTTCGAGGAGAGAGGTTACGCCAGTTGTGGTATCAGAGTGGGTTAAGTTCTTTGATGTTTGTAGCAGAGAAGGAGGAGAGAATCCATCATGCCGCCAAGAAGGGAAAGACAATCACCCGACCCAGAAGATAGGGAGGTGAGAAGAAGAGGTAGGCCGGTAGGGAATCCAGAAATGGAGCACCAGATGAGAGATCTCCGAGCAAGACTCAAGGATATGGAGACAGCACAAAGACGCGGAGTTGGTGCTGGGTATCTTAGCGATTCCGAAGTCGAAGAAGAAGTTGGACATGCAGAACAAGTCACAGCAGAGGACGCATCAACTGATCACTTGATTAAAGCCATTTCCAGGATGAGTTTGAAGACCAAAATGGATATTCCAGCTTACGAAGGAAGCCTGGATGCAGAAGAGTTGCTGGACTAGATCAGAGCTCTTGACACCTACTTCTACTATGAGGATATCAAAGAGGATAAGAAGGTAATACATGTTGTTACCAAGTTGAAAGAACATGCAGCATTATGGTGGGACGAGCTACAGGCCGATAGACGTTCCAAAGGTAAACCAAAGATCAAAAGCTGGGACAGGATGATTGCGAAGATGAAAGTGAAGTTCATCCCGAGGGATTACCAGATCACACTGTTCAGGCGAATGCAGAACCTGAGGCAGAAGCTGATGACGGTAAAAGGGTATACCGAGGAGTTTTACAAGCTCAACATCAGAGCAGGTCATCGGGAGAGTGATGATGAAAAAGTGGCGAGATACCTGAATGGTCTAAGATATGACATTCAGATGAATTAAGCATGGTAACCATCAAAACTGTAGAGGATGCTTACTAGATGGCTCTAAAAGCCGAGGAGAAGCTGAGCCGTAAACAAGGACAACGAGGGTGAAGCAGAAGTCAGCCCAGAGGCAAGGCAGTTGCCCAAGAGAAATATCAAAAGCCCAAGGAGGAGTGGAAGAGACCTCAGGGTAAGGCTGAAAGAGGTGGAACCTCACAGCAAAAGCAGCCGTATGTTGAACAAAGAAGACAGCAGAATGATCAGCGAGATGATTATGCTGATGCAAACACTCTTCCTCATACTAGAGGTCGAGGTAGAGGAAGAGGAGGAGTGATCACATGTTTTACATGTGGAAAGAATGGGCACAAGTCATTCGAGTGTACAGAGAAGAAGAAAGATGCAGGAGAAGCTCACATCACTGAAGCACAGAGGTGTGATGCTGAGAATGAAGATGCAGACAGCGGAAGATCGCTTGGGATGCATAAGATCCTTTTGACACCTGAGAAAGAGGTGGAGAGCTCAGTGCAAAGGAGCAGACTGTTTAGGACGGCTTGCATAGCCAAGGAAAGGAAATGCAAGGTTATATTCGACAGTGGTAGCACCGATAATCTCGTTTCGACCGAGATGGTGGAGAAATTGGAGCTGGAAACAACTAAGCACCCGAGTCCATATAAAGTTTCGTGGCTACAGAAGGGACATCGGGTAAGTGTCACTAAACAATGCTTGGTTGAATTTAAGATAGGAAACTATCATGATCAGATTCTATGTGATGTCATTTCCATGGACGTTTGTTATGTATTACTGGGGAGACCATGGAAATATGATCGAAATGTGGTTCATGATGGAAGGATGAACACCTACACTTTGGAAAAGGATGGGAGGACACACAGACTGCTTCCGATAAAGGATAAAGAAGTGAAGCTGGAAGTAAGCAGCACAATAATCTTCATGAGTGGGAAGGAGCTTCTCACAGAGATGGAGAAGAAGGAAGATCCACAATTCTTTGTGGTCAGGAAACCGAGAATTGTCCTGACTAGCACAAGAGTGGATGACTTACAGGATGAGATTCAGGAACTACTGGGAGAGTTCGCTGACATCATCATGGACGAACTACCTCGTTCATTGGCATCGATGAGAAGTGTGAGTCATCACATTGATCTTATACCAGGGAGCAGTTTGTCGAACAAGGCTGCATACAGATTGACACCACAGGAGAATGAGGAGGTCAAGAACTAGGTCCAGGATTTATTGGATAAAGGACTGGTCAGGGAGAGTCTAAGTCCGTGTGTTGTTCCGACAGTGCTAAGTCCAAAGAAGGATGGAGGCTGGAGGATGTGTACAGACTCCAGGTCGATAAATAAAATTACCATCAGGTACAGATTTCCACTACCCAGAATGGATGATCTGATGGATTGATTGAGCGGGGAAAATTATTTTTCAAAAATTGATCTTAAGAGCGGATATCACCAGATTCGCATGAGGGAAGGTGATGAATGGAAGACAGCATTCAAGACAAACGAAGGCTTGTACGAATGGCTGTTCATGCCGTTTGGTTTGACAAACGTGCCGAGCACATTCATGAGATTGATGAATGAAGTCCTGAGGGAATTCATTGGAAAGTTTGTAGTCGTATATCTGGATGATATACTGATATTCAGTAAAACCAAGGCTGAACATTTAAAACATTTGGCCATTGTAATGAGGAAGCTACAGCAAGAGAAGTTGTTAATGAACATGAAGAAGTGCTCCTTCATGAAGACAGAGCTCATTTATTTGGGTTTTGTCATATCAGAAAATGAGTTGAAGATGGATCCTGAGAAGGTGGAAGTAATCAGGAATTGGCCATCACCCAGAAATGTTTTTGAGGTGAGGAGTTTCCATGGACTAGCTAGTTTCTATAGGAAATTCATCAGGAATTTTAGTGGAATTAGCGTTGCGATGATGGACACAATGAAGAAGCGACATAAGGTTTTCCATTGGACAACCGAGGCTGAGAAGAGCTTCAATCTGTTGAAGCGGAAGATCACAGGGCAACCAATTCTGGTGTTGCCTGATTTTCAGAAGACATTTCAGGTGAAATGTGATGCTAGCGGATATGCTATAGGAGCGGTCTTGAGTTAGGAGGATAGGACAGTTGCCTATTTCAGCGAGAAGCTGGATGACATGAAGCTGAAATACTCCACGTATGATAAGGAATTTTACACTATCATACAGGCATTAAAGAAGTGGAGGCATTATTTGATCCCAAAAGAATTTGTATTGTATAGCGATAATCATGCATTGCAATTTTTAAGTCAACAGGAGAAGTTGAACCAGAAGCATGCAAAATGGGTAGAGTACATGCAGAATTTCACGTTTGTGATTAAACACATTTCAGGAACTGCTAACAAAGTGGCTGATGCTTTGAGCAGGAAATGTTTGTTGCTGCAGGAATTTCAAGTCAAAACTTTGGGTTTTGAAAATATCAAGGATATGTATGCAGGAGATGCAGATTTTGCTGAAGCATACGAAGCAGCTGAGAATCCATTTCTCAGGGATCGGAGCCCATGGATAGACTACATGATCCAGGAGGGATTTCTATTCAGAGGCAATCAACTGTGCATTCTGAATTGCTCCATGAGGGAGAATTTGTTGAAAGAGAATCACAGTGGCGAATTAGCAGGACACTTTGGCCACGAAAAAACATTTTCCAAGATGATCGAATCGTATTTTTGGCCAGGGATGTGAGTAGATGTCAAGAGGTTTGTTGACAGATGTCGAATTTGTCAACATTCGAAGGGCATAAAGCAGAACGCGGGTTTTTATCAGCCATTGCCCGTACCAGAGAGGCCATGGGAGGCGATCAACATGGATTTTGTATTAGGTTTTCCGAGGATGCAAAGAGGAGTTGATTCTATCTTTGTAGTCGTGGATAGGTTTTCGAATATGGCACATTTCATTTCGTGTCAGAAGACCAGTGATGTGACCCACATCGCAAACTTGTTTTTTAAAGAGATTGTCAGACTTCATGGATTGCCGAGAAGCATAGTCTCGGACGGGGATACAAAATTCATAGGTCATTTTTGGAGGACGCTATGGAAGAAGATAGGAACTAATTTGGCGTTTATTTCTTCTTATCATCTGCAGACGGATGGGAAGACCGAGGTGGTCAACAGAAGTCTTGGAGATTTGCTGAGAAGCTTGGTGGCAGAGCACCACAGCAGTTGGGACAGCATATTGCCACAGGCCGAATTTGCGTATAATGATTCTGTGAATCGAAGTACAGGAAAAAGTCCATTTCAGATTGTGTATGGGACACAACCGAGGGGAGTTTCTGAACTCAAGGAGTCAGAACAGGCTGCAACTAGCAGTGCTAGTGCCGAAGAGTTCGCTGAAGCGATGAGAGAACTTCACGGCAGGGTGAAGCAACAACTGCAAGACTCAAATCAGGAGTACAAGCGCAGAGCCGATCAACGAAAGAGACAACTTTAGTTTGAGGTTGGTGATTTGGTTCTAGCACACTTAAGAAAGGAAAGGTTCCCAAGGGGAACATACAACAAACTGAAGATGAAAAATATTGGGCCATGCAGGGTCCTAAAGAAGTTCGGAGAAAATGCATACGAGATTGAGTTGCCGGATGGCATCGGGATATCTCCGATATTTAATGTTTCAGATTTATACCCATACAGGGCTGGGGAAGCAAAAACTGGAACTGAGGAACCAGTAATCCAGTGGAAAAAGAAATTACCAGTTGCAGAGAAGCCGCAAATGGAGTGCATATTGGATAAGCGAGTGGGAAAGAAGACCAAGCGAAAGCAGTACTTTGAGTACCTGGTGAAGTGGAAGAATCACCCAGTGGAAGATGCTAGCTGGGAGACTGAAGCAATTATCCACAAGCATGGAGAAACCATGCAGGATCTCATGGACAGGAGCCCATGAAATTTTTTAAGCGAGGGAGTATGATGCAGGAGCATCGCCCACGTCAAGCTAGCCAGCACATCGAGCGGGAGACAGCTGGATAGCGCCAGCACGATCTTTTTTTGGAAAACACTTGGAAGTTGTTGCGCAATCTTAAATGATTCATTTAAGAGACAGCGCACTTGTATATTGTAAATGGACTGTTGAGCGGATAGCTCATGTCCTTAGGTAGATGAGACATTTAATAAATTTAATGTAAGTAGATAGAAATTTATTTCTAGATTTGATAGCTTTAGAATTGTGAGGGAAAACAGATATAGACACCCTCCTTTGTATCATGGTAACATTAGCAGCATTCATAGAAGAGAAGAGCAAGCAGAGAAATTGTGGAGAACACCCCTGTACAGATGTTATTGAATTAATAGAAAGCAGTTCTGATTCAATTTCATGGTCAGTGTTATTTCTCTGTGTATGTTATCTTTTGCTCTTGAATGTTTGTTTTTTCTAGATATGCATTCGTTTAAATATGTTGTGTATGTGATTTCATAGTTGAATTGGAATCTGTGAGAGTAAGGAATTAGTTTCAATTGTTTCTCTATTCTGAGCCAGAGAATTCTTGCAAGGAGTGCAGTTGAATTTGTCCCCAAGGAGTGCATGACAGCAGGGTTCAAGTAGAGATAACTTTAGTCCTAAGTTCCTGAAGTTCAGGGTTGATACCAGAGCCGTGCAAGGTGTGCGCAGGCTAGACGAAGTCTAAGAGTTGCGATTCTGAGCAAGGTATTGGAAGACTGTTGCTGCAGGAGTGCGCAGGGTTGAGAAGACTTCAGCACTTAGTGTGTTTGAAGCATTGCTGCAAGGAATGCATGCAGGGAGTTTTCGGAAGAAGCTCGAAACTGGGAAAAGCTCAGGAGGGATAAATCTTCAAGTTCGTTGAAGGGTTGAACTAGGAGTGGTGTGTTAACAGATTGTAAGGAAGAAATGAGCAGGTTGGCGCACGGGTCTCGTGAAGAGACACTTCCTATTCGGGGATTTACGTGAGGAGAAAAGTGGACGTGAAGTCTACAATGCAGGCGGAAGAAGTTCTAAGTCTGGGAGAGCAGAGGCGTCGATCAGAGTCGAAGAGATTGTACTCTATTCGTGGATTTAACATATTGGCAATTCGTGTGGGAGCGATTGAAAAATCGGCCGTAGAGATTGCAAGGTGCGAGGTTCCGAGAAATCCCGTAGATCGTGGGGACCACAAGAGTGGTGACGTGGCAGGTGATCTCGGGACATCGGGTCTCGGGAGTTGAAGGGTCAAGAGATTGGTCTCGCGAGTGGCGAGGACGTGAGGAGGTGAGATAGCGAGCTCATCGGAGTCTCAGTGTCACAGGGCATCAGGATTCGGAAGGCGGAGGACTAGTGTTGAAGGTCGCGAGTAGAGAACTTGTGATATAGCGAGGCCGCGACAGAACCAAAGCCCAGACAGACGAAAGGAAGGTTAGCGTTGACCGAGGCATCGGATCTCGGGGATCTGAAGGGGTAGTATTTGACTATTCGACTCGCGAAGTTGCGAGCATCGATCCCTCGAAAGAAAGAAGAGAGGATATAGAGCCAAAGAGAACCTGTGGGGTGCAGAATTCCCAATTAGGGAATTGAAGAGCCGTTGAGTTCTTCGGGCCAAAGGAGAAAGAAGGCCCTGGAACAGAAGAATGCGCTTTGAGGAGAGCGGTTACGCCATTCTCTGTAATAATTTTCAAATTCACCAGCAATAAAAGGGACTTTTTCACAGGATTCCTACATGTTGACGATTGGTGAAGTCTTTTTTTTTCGTTGAATGTGATTCTACTCAATCATCATTATGTTTTATTTCTCTAAGTTTTAAAAGGGTAGGGAATTCATAATGGAAAAGAAAGGATATGTTGTTTAACACAGATATATATACTAACATGATCTCATAATTAATTTTTATTTCCAGCCAAAATACAAAAACTTTATTCAACGCCTATAAATAAACTGTAAGAGTTTTATCCTACAATCATCCCATTCCATCAGAATTTACTAAACAGATCGATTCATCCATATTTAAGAAAACACATTCTAACAGCTAGTACTTCAAATAACATTTGACCATAGACAAAGTAGATAGACATATCTGTATAGTTGTCGAACAACAAATGGAACAACCAAGTTCCGCCCAACCTTAGAACAAAACAACCAATTTACTTATCCCGTTCACCCCCTAGCATGAACATGAATCCATGAGGGTGAACTCCAGAAATCCTCCTCGGCAATATTCCTTCAGTTTCAACAAACTCCTCCTTGACTCACACTCAGAATACAGTGTTCATAACAACAAGAGATCATTTTCCCCCCAACATACTAGGTAGCATCCTCTCTCCTCCCATATGTTATATATCCAAAAGCAATTGTGCCTAGGTATTTTCCCCTTGGGAATTTTTGAATCTTTCCAAATCCCTGATTTTTAGGGGCTGCTAATGGCCAAATATTTGATTTTCCACTTGTAACATTCATCCATGAGGTAGTTCCAACATGTCCCCCACTCATGGAGTCATGGTCAATTGATTTTAACCTAGATGTTCCATTTGTCCCTCAACAATAAATATAAAATATTTTGTTTCATACAAGTGTCATAGTCAAATAGTTAGTTGGGCCAAATCAGGTCTCTGCACAAGAGTCATAATCATCAATTACAATTAACTAAATTTGGAATTCGGAATTTCCATAAATGGCAATAATTTTCCAATTTCAAATTTACCAAAAACGGAAATAATTTCACAAGCAATTTCAGACTTAAAAATAATTTATTTTTGGGGATGTTACATCCTTTCCCCCTTCAATAAAAAATTGTTCTTAGTGTTCGTCCCTTTCTTGGAACAGTATTGGATGAGATTTCTGCAAATCTCCCTCCAACTCCCAAGTGGCCTCTTCAGAACTAAAGTTCTTCCATTGCACTTTTACCTGAGCGACGACTCTGTTCCATAGTGTTATTTCTCTCCTATCCAAAATGGGCAGAAGTTCTTATTGGAACTCGCCTTCTGGTTCCACCTGCACCAAGTTCCAATCGATCATATGAGTAGCGTCATGAACATAATTCTTTAACAAAGAAACATGAAATACATTATGAATTTTTAGTTTGGCAGGAAGTGCAAGTTGGTATGCTACAAGTCCAACTCGATCTAAGATCTCGAAAGGGCCACAAAACCTGGGTTCCAACTTGGCATAGTTCCCTAGCTTTAGTGAACTTTTTCAGGATTTGAATTTTAAATATACATGATCCCCCACTTGAAATTCCAGGTGTCTTCTTTTCAGGTCCGTGTAACTTTTCTGTCTATCTTGAGCCTCTTTTAAATTCTGCTAAAAATTTCTTACCGTATTCTCCATTTCGTGGAGCATTTCTGGTCCTACCATGAGTCTGTCCACTAGGTTATCCCAACCAATTGGAGTTGTGCACTTTCTGTCATGCAATACCTCGAAGGGCTCCTCTTAGCTGATGTTTGGTAACCATTGTTGTACGTAAATTCCACCAAGTGTAGGTAGTCTTCCCACTTTCTTGGTTTTGTCCTTACGTACAAGCGTAGCATATCTTCTGTGATTTGGTTTGTTCGTTTGGTCTACCCATCTATTTGTGGATGATAACTGGTGTTGAAATTCAAGTTAGTATTTAACCCGACAAACAATTCTTTCCAAAAAGTAGATGTAAATTTTACATATCTATCCGAAATCACCATTTTAGGAATACCATGCAGTCTAAAAATTTCTTTCATGAATATTTTAGCAATGTTAATATCTTTAAAAGTAGACTTTACAGGAATAAAGTGTGCAGACTTACTAAGCTTATCGATTACCACCATAATTGAATCATTTTGTTTTTGAGTTCTAGGCAAACCTATAATAAATTCCAGTGATATAGTCTACCATTTCCATTCTGGCACAGGTAAGGGTTGCAACAGGCCGGTTGGATGCGGTTGTTAATAATTCCTTTAACTTATTAAAACTGTCTTGACATTTCTATGACCAGTTGAACTTGGTTCCCTTATTTTGTAATGAGGTGATAGGGTATGCCATCTTGGAAAATCCCTCTATAAATCTACAGTAATATATGGTGATTCCCATGAATGACCGTATGTCTGCTACGTCCTTAAGAATTGGCCATTCCATGATGCCTCTTATTTTCTCAGGTTCGACCGCAATACCTTCTTCAGATATTGTGTGTCTTAGGTACTGTATTTTCTTCTAATAAATGTCACACTTATCAAATTTAGCATAAAGTTTGTGTTTTCTTAAAGTTTGCATAACTATCCTTTTGTTTAGTTGTCTGTAATCAGTGCATAATCTCAGAGTTACATCTTTCCTTTTAACAAAAAGGACTGGTGCTCTGCATGGTGAAACACTCAGTTTGATATATTCTTTGTCCAATAATTTCTTTAATTGAATTTTTAATTATGTTAATTCTGGTAAACTCATTCGGTAGGGTGCTTTAGATATAGGGGTTGAACGAGGTAGTAGGTAAGTAGAAAATTCTATCTCCCTCCTTGGGGGTAATTTAGGTATCTCATCAACAAACACATCTTTGAAATCATGCAAGATGTCAAAATCCTCCAAGCTACGTTATTTTTTTTCGAATAGATTTGTTACTTGGATGGCATAAATATGACAACCCTTTCTCATGCATTTCTTAAATTGCATTGCTGAAATCTATCTAACTAAGATTGGTTTTTGTATACCTTGAGTTGTCCTAACATTGTCATTTTCGTCTTTATAATTGAGTGATTTTTCATAACAATCTAACACTGCTTTATGCCTTTCTAACCAATCCATTCTGATAATTACGTCATAAGACCCTAATGGTAGAATGTTCATATTTTTCTTTTTGTTTTGACCACCTAAACTGAAATCACAATCAGAAATAAAGTCGGATACTTTCCTTTTTGTTCATGTTGCTAGTTGTACTAGCCAATATTTTTCATGTCTTGTTTTCTTACGTTTATTTGAATCCACTACACCAGGAGCGATGTAACTCAACGTAGCTCCTCAATCTATTAAAATAGAAATACGAGTATTGTTAATCTTACCTTCAATCTCCACTAAAATGGATTGGTGGTCATCTTGTTGGCCATCCACAGTTGCATTGATCCAATGTAAGCTTTTTCCCACTTCTCCCACTTTAAAGGCTTCCTGTAGCTTGTGAACCGTAGTCCTAGCTGCTGAAGTCAAACATGGACAGTTCCTCCTTAGGTGAGGCTCTCCACATTCCCATCATTTTAACGATTCATGGGGGTTTTCCCCAAACTTCTTTGTTCCCAGATTAACTGGTTTACCACTTCCTTGGGTGTTCTGGTTATTGGAGTGAAAATATTTCCTTGGAAAACTCTTTGTTGCATTACTAAAAGGGGTTGGCTGATATGCCTTCTTCCGCTGATTCATTCGATCTTGTTTCTTGTCTTTCCAAGCCGTGGGAAATTCTAACCAATGTTTGTATTGGTCGAAACACATTCGAGGCTTCCTGAAAACTTCACTTAAGGATTTGGGATTATCGAATTCAATTTTGTCCTTATAGGGGAACTATTGGATTTTCACTTTGTCCTCTAGGATATAAGGCAAGAATCTTAGTAATTCCACGAAATTGTTTATCAAGTCATCCATATCCATTTGACCGAGTCATAGCTCATAAAACTCTTCAG
>JASDQU010738128.1:64297-74948 GCA_032191745.1 Picea mariana
CTGAACTCTTCTTCCTGGTTATCGTCCTTTGGGCGCCTTTTTGTCACTGTGCTTCGTAGGAGAACTTCATTTATTTCTTTTTGTTCCTGTCGTGCCTTTTTCAGTTTCTCATTGTCTACTTTGAAAACTTGCAACTCCACAATGAGGTTTCTCATAGTTTCCAGAACTTCGTTAGGTGATATTTCATCACTGTTCTGCCTCTGATCTTTAGGGGGGCTTTTCTCAGGATTCTCCTCGAGTCTAATCTCTGCTTCATCCTATGCTGCCATGATCGGAACATAAAAAAAATAAAAAATGTTTGTAACACTAATGGTTTTGTTAGTTTTACATAACAAAAAAAAAAATTATGTGCTAAGCAAATGGTTTGGCCCTGTTTAAGGTCCAAGTGTTGTAACCTTGGCTCTGATACCATACGTGTTGTTTCCCAAAATTTATAAATAATTTTTTTTTTTTAAATTGGGTCACTATAATTATCATTTGTCTAAAAGAGTAAAACCATCAAAAAATCATAAACTATATGTAAAAAAGGTTCCACTACTTCCTTGACATCCATAACTTAATCCTACTGCTTCTTGACAAGGATGCAAGTTACATACACATAACTAAGTGTACATGTGTGTCACGAAAATGTTAACTCTACCTTAGAAATAGAGTGAAGATGTAATCTACTACCTAAGGCTTATACCCACCTTGGTCCTTTCATTCTAATAGCACAAAGTGTTTGTAAAGACTATAGGTTTCCTATCCTATTAGCACAAACCCATAGTGTAATGATGTAACCCTTTAACAAGCCCGATTGGTTGTTATTAAGGTTATGATTAATTTACATGAGTATTACTGTCGATCGATCACATGGTAACTTAGTACAAGTGGAATCGAGGGTATAAGTAAGAACTCAATCATATAACTAGAATAAAACTATGCGTGTTCTAAACCCTAATTGGCATGTCATTTTCCTTCATCATAACTTTGATAATAAATAAGGTGGTAGGGTATCACTGTCTAGTTTAATGACTATACCTGCCACATTTAAGAAGTATCCTGTGGCGTACTCCTTGGCTAGTGCTCGACCTTCGTGCCCACTATGCTTTCGCCACCTCACAAGGGTCACATGTCCCTCGACATAGTTTCCTACCCATCGCCATTACTAGGCTCGCTGGAGGTTTCACTATCGTTTTGTGCATTCCTTTTTTACCTTGCATGTAAGCAACCACTATGAGTCTACCTCCATTACTACTCGGATTATTTTCAAGGCCATCATTTGTTAACTGGAGCTTGAAATGGTGAAGTGGAACGTTCGTAGAGCACTATTCGGAAACCTTACAAGGTAAGAATCCTTCGACACTTGTTAATCGAGTCTCTGTATTAGTAATGTATCATGTTTACCTTCAAAGCTCCTGAACGTGATGTTTTATCGACATTCAGTGGTGGGTTTTTTTTTTCTTTTCTCTTCTTTAACCATTGATACTTCTTAAGACTCCCATGTGGTTTTTCCCTTAGCCTTTGTTACGCTCTGAATATATGATAGATATAATGCTTATGAAAATGATCAGAATCTGGACCAGGGGTCTAAAATTTGCTCAAAATTCAAAGTGCTCAGAATACGATGAAAATGGTACCATTGCGTCCATCTCATTCTCCTGATTCCGGCGGTATATTTACTTTCACAAACAGAGTCCGTATGGAGAATTTATCGTGATCTATTCGCCGAGCCAAACAGGAAAAAAAAGGGATGCTGACTGGGTAGGCCGTACAGCTGACGTGGCATAGGCTGTACAACTGACGTGGTGGCCGTACAGTGACGTGGCATGAAGGTACACCCTGGCAGCTGATGTGGCAAGTTCTGATTGGTTGTCAATGGGCGAGTTATATGATGACATGTGGCATGTTTTGGAGCAATGGAAAGGTGCCACGTGGCCCAATCAAGGGCTACCACGTGGCACCCGTTTATTGGCTGATCGATTATTATTTGGTTTATTAAAATTTTGTGGAGGCTGCGGGGTTCGACCCACGGACCTCCCCACCATTCAAACGACTTAACAAAGTCCACCGACCAACGTGCCACGCGTTGACTGTTATATATCAAATGGTTTTAATTATATTTGAATTTGCATTGTTTATTATACGGCGGGGGTTAGGGCTAGGGCTAAGCCCCAACCCCCGGTCACAAATTATATTCATATGACCACCGCCCACTTGCCAACCGGAACGCGCGCGCATTTCCTATGGAGCACTAGCCCGTGGTTTGTTTGTAACGCATATGACCAGCAGGGCGCGGTTTAAAACACATAGCGCGGTTCCAACCGGTGTTATATTATATAATATGACTATACCATAATAGAAAACGCACGGTGTTTTAATATTAATTCCCACGGTTGTGTGGCATGATATGTGACCGTTTGCGCGTGGGGTTATGGTTTAAAACCCCCGGTTCTATGCGATGGACATATGACCATTGTTTATAGCGCGCGGGAGTGGCATTGCAAATTGGAACCGGCCCATTATCGTATTGGTATCTATATGACCAGGCCTATTGCTAAATGGTGCGCGCGCAAATGGGTTATACTTTGTTTAAACCCACGGTGTATATGTTTTATATATTACCATTTAATATATCGCGTGTGAGCGCGTTATTGTGTTGGTTTTAATTTATGTTTAAACAATTTCAAACCACGCGCCCGACACATGGCAACTCCTGGTTCAACCTTTCAAACAGTTAGCCTTTTTATGCGTTGGGACGTGGCCATATGGTCCCCCATGTGCCCAACACCTCCGAGTTTGGGGGCTTGATTCCAGGTAACTGTTCAACATATTGACACCAATTGCGGGATGCGCATGGGTGCTGAGTTTAGGCACCGAAAATGCTCGGAACCAGGTTCACTTACACACAGGTGCAGAATGGCGAACCAATAACAACAGTTTGAAGGAGGAAAATGGCAGAATGCATATCTTCTTTAGTTTTTGACCAAATCAGGTGCTGTAAAAGCCCAGCTAGGGGTTTTTGGATGTTTGGAGTCCATTGGTGATGTTTTCACAGGCATTTGAAGACTCCTTATACATGTTTCTAACCATTGAAGTTTGAGGAAGTTCCAGGGAGCCTTAAAGCCCTCATTGTTTGAGGCATTGCTCAGATGAGCACATATCCATTTTCTGAGACTGAATAGTCATTTCTGACTGAATATTATGCTCTGAACATTTTGGGATAGGTTTCAGATCCATTGGAGGACTTTTACAGGTGTTTTTACCTCATTGAATCTCAGGGAAGCTTGGAGGTCACATGTAGAAGAGGTCATTGTTGGATGAGCCATTGTCCATTTTCAGAGTTCTAACAGTCAATTTTGGGGTTTTTATGTATTTTGAATCCAATGGTACAGTCTCTAAATCCATTGGAGCTGAGAAGAATCTTGTAAAGAGAATTTGACAAACTAATCCCAAAGAGCCAAGTCCATTGAAGGAGGCTCAAGGAGATGTATCCCAGAGAGGGGTGAACTCCTTTATCATCTTGGTATTGATGTGATTTTGATGTGTTATTTGCTGCATTTTATACTACTATGTATTTGTCTATAACACATATTTAATCTTTTAAAAGATCATTTCCTCACACATATACATTGACAAGAAGAAACCAAGAACTTAACACATAAACCAACTTGTACATTTTAACACATGAAGCAAGGTCCTGTTAAGGTTTATTTTATTGAAGTAGAGGGTGCTTGCATAGCATAACAAGTCAGCCTTCTATTTTCAGATCAGATGGTATCAGAGCATAGTTTATTTTTCTCATGTATTTTCCAATGATAGCTTGAGTTTTAACTGTTGGTATTTGTGCAAGATTTGTGTTGAAGTTTGTTATCTTGCAAATATGGAGGAAGCTTTAAGCATTGATAGTTCTCCTACATCTTCCAAATCTAAGCTATTTGACAAAGAAATGTTTAATGCATTACTAACCATGAAAGATATGGTACAAGAGTTGTGGAAAAATAGGGAAGAGAGCATTGTCCTTCAAGAGCAGTTGATGGCCATGAAGGAGGAGAAGGACCAACTTCTTGAAAAGTTGCAGGAGATGGAGAAACAACTCCATGAAACAAAGGAAACCCTTACCAAGTACATGCATGCAGATGAGGTATGTAATGTTAGTTTGTCTTCAAATTCCTCTCAAGAAGAATGCTTTGGTGTTTTTGAGAATCACACTAGAGGAATAGGGTCCAAGTTAATGTTAAAAATGGGCTATGAAGGTAAAGGGTTAGGCAAGCATGCACAAGGCATTGTTGAGCCTATTGTTGTTGAAGAGAGACCTAAATATTGTGGTCTTGGTTATGAACGAATTGATGGAGAAAATTCCAAGGTTGAGGAAACTAATGAAAAAGTTTCAAACACAATTTTTGTTTCAAGTTCACCTCCTCAAGAAGGTTTTCAAGGTGAAAGTTCAAGAACTTTGGTTGAAAGTTCAAACTCTTCAGCATGCAAAACTTGTGTTCAAGATGAATGCAAATGTGTGCAACAAAAAGGTTGTGATAGCCATGAGGACAAGAGCAGATTTGAGAGTCTTCAAAAGAGAGTTTGTAACTCTTCCGATTCACCTCCTCAAAGCGGCGAAAAAGGTGAATGTTCAAGGTATAAATCTACATATAACTCAGTTTCTTTTGATTATGTTAAGCATGATAAATCTGCATGTAACAATGGAAAAAGACCATGTACATATTGTGGTTTATATAACCATCATGTTTCAAAATGTTGGAAAAGAAAGTCCACTTTCAGGAAACTTTCCAAGCAAAGGCAACATGAAGAAAACATGCAAAAGATTTGCACTCATTGTCAGAAGAGGGGTCATTTCATTGACCAATGTTGGACATTGCATCCAACCTCTCATCCACGACACAAGAAGCAGTTGGATGAAAAGATTGACAAGAATGGAAGAGGAGATTCCATCATTGAGGTGAGTCAAGATGATTCACAAGAAGACCACTTTCAGCAGAAGGATTCGCTATTGAGTTGGCTTGGTAAGAAATGGATTGATTTCTTGCATAAGTAAGGCTTGCATTTTTCTGTATAGATGCACATTTCAGCCTTAGCTATTCACTTTGTTGAAGTTGACAAGTTGCAGCAGTTATCATAGCTTACAAGATGCAAGTTTGCATATGAATGCATTTATTTTTGAAAGCATACTTGTGTTATACCACCTCGTTCAAGAACATGTAAAAGAGGGGTATGCTGTCCATTTTGTTACAGCCACATATACTTTTCATATTCATCTCATTAGTACCCACATGTCTTGGGTTTGAGTCCCTATGTTTCTACAGGAAGGAGAGTTGAAGAGCTATGCACATGCATTTGGTTTTGAAAGTGCATAAACAATGAACTTGATGTTAGTCATTGGATGAGTCATGATTGTAACATGATTGTTTATCATGTTTTTAGACTTGTCATTTTGGAAGGTTGATACATTTCACATGAGTCTCGACTTGTGTCGATATTTCTTGACGACTATGTTGTGTCGTTCATGGTTTTTCGACTTGTGTTTAGTCGATTGTTTTGGATGGCTTGTAAGTCAATTTTGAGTATACTAAAATGCAAGAAAACTCCATGTTCTTTGATGAAGCACAAGATGTGACAGTTGCTTGAAGAGAAAAAGGACTTTGCTGTCATTATTTTCAATCTTGTATAATTCATTTTCAAGATTGATGGTTTTCTTGGCTTGTGACAAGATGTCGCAGGTAAGTTTTGCAGCCATTGGAGAGAGGATTGTTGACGCCAAAGAGTTCACAAGAGGGACTTGATTCTCAGTGGGAAGGCTGGCAGTCTTCCAAGTGCAGAGAGAATTGTGGGTCAGCAGCAGCTATAGAGCAGTGGTTGAGAGACATAGTCAGTTGCAGTGCAAGGCATGTCAAGGTACCCAGGTGATTGTCGAAAAGTCGTTTCAAGTAGAATCAATGGATAGAACTTGAAAGCACAAGAGTATTGAAGCTTAGATCGATAATTATAATCTTTTGTGGGTCAAAAAGCCTTTCAGTGGGAAGGCGTGATCAGAATCTGGACCAGGGGTCTAAAATTTGCTCAAAATTCAAAGTGCTCGAAATGCAACGAAAATGGTACCATTGCGTCCGTCTCGTTCTCCTGATTTCGGCGGTATATTTACTTTCGCAAACGGAGTCTGTATGGAGAAGTTATCGCGATCTGTTCNTGGCATAGGTCGTACAGCTGATGTGGCATCCGTACAGTGACGTGGCATGAAGGTACACCCTGGTAGCTGAGGTGGAAAGTTCTGATTGGTTGTCAATGGGTGAGTTATATGATGACACGTGGCATGTTTTGGAGAAATGGAAAGGTGCCACGTGGCCCAATCAAGGGCTACCACGTGGCACCCGTTTATTGGTTGATCAATTATTATTTGGTTTATTAAAATTTTGTGGAGGCCGCGGGGTTCGACCCCTGGACCTCCCCACCATTCAAATGACTTAACAAAGTCCGTCGACCAACGTGCCACGCGTTGACTGTTATATATCAAATGGTTTTAATTATATTTGAATTTGCATTGTTTATTATACGGCGGGAGTTAGGGCTGGGGCTAAGCCCCAGCCCCCGGTCACACATTATATTCATATGACCACCGCCCACTTGCCAGCCGGAACGCGCGTGCATTTCCTATGGAGCACTAGCCCGTGGTTTGTTTGTAACGCATATGACCAGCGGGGCACGGTTTAAAACACATAGCGCGGTTCCAACCGGGGTTATATTATATAACATGACTATACCATAATAGAAAACATGCGGTGTTTTAATATTAATGCCCATGGTTGTGTGGCATGATATGTGACCGTTTGCGCGCGGGGTTGTGGTTTAAAACCCCCTGGTTCTATGCGATGGACATATGACCATTGTTTATAGCGCGCGGGAGTGGCATTGCAAATTGGAACCGGCCCATTATCGTATTGGTATGTATATGACCAAGCCTATTGCTAAATGGCGCGCGCGCAAATGGGTTATATTTTGTTTAAACCCACGGTGTATATGTTTTATATATTACCATTTAATATATCGCGTGTGAGTGCGTTATTGTGTTGGTTTTAATTTATGTTTAAACAATTTCAAACCACGCGCCCGACACATGGCAACTCCTGGTTCAACCTTTCAAACAGTTAGCCTTTTTATGCGCTGGGACGTGCCCATATGGTCCCCCATGCGCCCAACACCTCCGAGTTTGGGGGCTTGATTCCGAGTAACTGTTCGACATATTGACACCAATTGCGGGACACGCGTGGGTGCTGAGTTTAGGCACCGAAAATGCTCGGAACCAAGTTCACTTACACACAGGTGCAAAATGGCGAACCAGTAACAACAGTTTGAAGGAGGAAAATGGCAGAATGCATATCTTCTTCAGTTTTTGACCAAATCAGGTGCTGTAAAAGCCCAGCTAGGGGTTTTTGGACGTTTGGAGTCCATTGGTGATGTTTTCACAGGAATTTGAAGACTCCTTATGCAGATTTTTAACCATTGAAGTTTGAGGAAGTTCCAGGGAGCCTTAAAGCCCTCATTGTTTGAGGCATTGCTCAGATGAGAACATATCCATTTTCTGAGACTGAATAGTCATTTATGACTGATTATTATGCTCTGAACATTTTTGGATAGGTTTCAGATCCATTGGAGGACTTTTACAGGTGTTTTTTCCTCATTGAAGCTCAGGGAAGCTTGGAGGTCACATGTAGAAGAGGTCATTGTTGTATGAGCCATTGTCCATTTTTCAGAGTTCTAACAGTCAATTTTGGGGTTTTTATGTATTCTTAATCCAATGGTACAGTCTGTAAATCCATTGGAGTTGAGCAGCATCTTGTAAAGAGAATTTGACAAACTAATCCCAAAGAGCCAAGTCCATTGAAGGAGGCTCAAGGAGATGTATCCCAGAGAGGGGTGAACTCCTTTATCATCTTAGTATTGCTGTGATTTTGATGTGTTATTTGCTGCATTTTATACTACTGTGTATTTGTCTATAACACATATTTAATCTTTTAAAAGATCATTTCCTCACACATATACATTGACAAGAAGAAACCAAGAACTTAACACATAAACCAACTTGTACATTTTAACACATGAAGAAAGGTCCTGTTAAGGTTTATTTTATTGAAGTAGAGGGTGCTTGCATAGCATAACAAGACAGCCTTCTATTTTCAGATCAGAAAACCGCAGACAATGTTCTGGACCGAAAAGGGTCAAGGTCACAAGGATGTCAGTTCTGTAGTTTTGGCCAAGATAGCTTTATCGCAAAATAATGCGTGTTGGTTTTATTCTTCTTCTATTGTAGGTGGTTACACCCCTCAATAAATAAAGAATAAGTTCTATTTGTAGTTCCCCGAGACTACATTGCTTTAGTATGAGTTACTATCCCCTGTGTGGATTGTCTACTTACTTCACGGGATTGCCTTGGGTGTTTGAATTCATTTTTTCTTTGAGTTTATTAAATTATCAGCCGTAAATATTGTATGGGACATTACACCTCTATTTGAATCCTTCCGAGACTCTCTTGATTTTTCACTTACGCCCTTCGATGTCTATCATGATTCTTTTTTTCATAACATAGTGCGATAATAGTGATAGGGGTCACCCAACGTGCATCTCGGTGTCCTTCGTTTTTCCGAGGACAATCGTTTTTGGCACCTAGCCTACTACTTCCTTAATCTGTTGTTTATGTTAAAGACTGAGGAGATTTAGGATATAAAGATCCATGATCGATTCCGTCCATCCATTTTGATTAAGTGATGCTTCTTGTGGTCTTTAAGGATGTTTAACTTAGGTCTTTTTTACTTACTGTTAGGTATAACTTAAAGGAACTACGTAATCCTATAACTTTGTTTGTGGTCAGAGAAGGAAAAATGCATCGGGTCTAAGAGTTTTGTGCTATAAACCTTATGGGCTGAAAACTCTAAATTGCTTGTCACAGTTTTTAACTTATACAGGAAAGAAACTTAAGCATTTTGTATTGGTTTAAAATTCCTTCACGAAGAATTTTGTATTGACTTAAAGTTCCTTTATCAAGATTTTCTGTGTGAATTCGTGCTTACAACCATCATACTTTGGTGTACTCTCTGTGACTTGACTAGTGACTCTGTATGATAAACATATTCTATATGATGTTGATTAAATTGTTTGAAAGAGTCTGACCTATATTACAGTTATGCAAACAGTTAATATAATTTCCTTTCTGTATTGGTTATTTCAACTAATGATGGGACCCTATTTTTACTATGAGGGTACCCATCAGATTATTCAACTTCACTCCTCGCTCTTCTAGGCATCGAATGGATCGCGACTATGTCTGGGAGTCGACTTGTGAAAACTTCAAGCTAAGTATTAAACAGACAGACAAGATCTTCGCTATCTTATGTGATTTAACTCATATGCTAAAGTTTGATTGACTATTATCCGACACTAATAATTCATCTCACCTTTCCTGTAGGTCTTACATGATTGTCGCGATGGATCAGAGCCACACCCTACTCGTGAAAGGTACTCGTGTTTCAATTTAAAGTTTGGACTTGAAGGTTTTCAGATCTAGGTTCCGGCGATGTTGGTTATCACTCTAGGTGTTCTATTTATGGCTATTTAGATCTGAGCCTATAGGCATACATATCTTCTAAAATCTGTTGTTAACGAAAAAGTACCATTGTCTTTATGCCATTCCATCAGTGTGATTTGTTTTAATTAGTCTTTGTATTATGATTGTGTATAAAAAGATCCCAAATAGCCTCTTGGGGTTTATGAAGGAATAAATGGAATATAAAAGGCCACGCAGTTTAAATAGTGAAAAGTATCTTCGAAGTCTCGTGTGTTAATTGTTGGAATTCATATGTATAATTCCTTAAACTGTAAGAAAAGTTAGGCAACGTCATGTACATCAATGGTATATATGTGTATATATATGTAATTATATGTTCATATGGGTAAATCATCAATTCTTGTTTGGCATGTTGAGGTCCTATAATTATAGGTAACTCGATTCTTTGGCTGCTGATTTGGCATTTCTCCCGTGATGAAGACTTCTGGCTCGGTTGATTCCATTTTCCCCTCCATATGTTTCACTCGATCCTTCACCACCCTAATGCATCCTTCGTCCAACTCTGTGCCCTCACTCCCTTGACCATTTGTCCCTTTGACTACATATCACCCGCCACTCCCCCCTGCATAAACAAACTTAGGATAATAAAATATTGGTTAGTTTAATAAGGTAATTGATAATAAATAAAGGATTAGATTAATTAATAATGTTAGTAATTAGTAAATAGGTTAATAAATTTAGTGTAATTAAACAAATAAGCTAGGTTAAGTCTTGTTAGAAATTATTTAATTACTTAATTAATTAATAATTAATTTAGTTGGTTATTGATTAGGTTAGTTGTTTATTAAATAAACATTAAAAATAAAACAATATTAAGAAATATAAAACAAAGTATAAAAATATATAAATAAAAAATAATTAAAACAAAAATTATAAAACATATATAAAACATTAAATTAATACACAAATAAAAACAAATAATAAAATAAAACTTAATAAAACATATAATATAAAAAACAAAACATATACTAAATAAAAATAAACAAAACGTAAACAAACAAAACGTAAAATAAAAATGTATAAAAAATAAAAAAACCAAAA
>JASDQU010738128.1:75191-93395 GCA_032191745.1 Picea mariana
TTACCCCTACAAAACTGCCCTCCCCCAATTTCTCAAAACCACCTATTTTTTACCAGTTCGACCAGTTTTTTTCCGAGCGGAATATGGGCAAACAAAATCAAATTTTGAAAAACCGAGGTTTTTCTCCGTCACAAGCTTAAGAACAAAAATTTCTCTGATTTTTTGCACAGGTGCCACCATTTCGAAGAATCAAATCCATCTTTCAGCCTCATGTTTTTAATTTCCATTTTTTCCTGTTTTAGTCCTCACTTTGCGGGAGCTGTTTCGGCGAGATGGAGACGAATTTGGATAACCAAAGGAGTTTTTTGTCCAGAACCTGCTCCTATACAATAACCGCCTTCATATTGTGCACAGGTGTCACTTCCAAGGAGAAACAAATGTCTGAGCGTACCCATATTTTTAGCAGATTCGACCAAATTGTTAGTTCCAGATTTTTGGGGATTTGTTGCTATTTTTGGTCGAGGTGGTTGAATTCAAACTCCTGAGGATGGGGAGAGTCTTTTTTTTATATTGTAATG
Organism: Picea mariana; assembly: GCA_032191745.1. Taxonomy (NCBI): domain Eukaryota; kingdom Viridiplantae; phylum Streptophyta; class Pinopsida; order Pinales; family Pinaceae; genus Picea; species Picea mariana. Next base: position 75,710 of record JASDQU010738128.1, read on the forward strand.
AGTCAAATTTGAGGGTTTGTTGATTCTTGCACTCAAAAAGTTTGTTCTCTGTAATATTTTTCAAATTCACCAGCAATAAAAGGGACATTTTCATAGCATTCCTGCAAGTTGACGAGTGGTGAAGTCTTTTTTTTTTCGTTGAATGCGATTCTACTCAGTCATCATTATGTTTTCTTTCTCTAAGTTTTAAAAGGAGGTTTAGTGAAAAAATTATCTTTGATACTCTATGTCGAGCTTTTAAAAATCTTAATGTTTTCTTCTGATATTACAATGATGAAATTCTTAGATGCTTTGTTATTGTGATTGATCATCTCCTCTTCTTCTGTTGTACACCACTTTAATTTAAAAGGATCTAACACCTGCATTAACTCTCCCTATGGAAATACCTTATAGATCTGTGTTTGATTTCAAACTTGTCACAAACCCCATAGCCCAATGGGATTCTAAAGCAGTCCTTCAACCAAACACCTCAAACAAATCCTATCCTACATAACTAGCCTAACCTCCGTGTTCAAACAAATATAAATCGGACAGAGAGATCCCTCTCTTATTCTTGGAGGGATAGATCCAAGAATCGAAGTGATTTTGATGTTTCCTCTGTGACTGCCTCCACAGCCTTGGGAAAATTACAGAGTGCTAACAAAATGGCGACCATACTGGGGAACTTTCCCCAGTAGTGCACTTCAAGTTCCATATCTGATCACTAATAGTGGACAGTGACCAGAAACAAGAAGGCTGAGATATTTCACTTGGCGACTACAATCATCTCCAGACAATGCCAAGTCAAAGAATCCACTGGAGGAAGAACCTGAAGCATGACCAAGCAGCCAAGAAATATTAGGTACTCAAGCCCAAATTGCATTCAAGACATCTTTGGTTTGATCTATAATTATGTTCTATCCTATTCTAAACCTGATCAAAAGTACATTGTTGAATATTGCATTGACCACCTGCTAATTGATGCTCCTCAAGAGACTAAGCCCCAAATTGTAGATCATGTACATAGTCACACACTCGCAGAAAGACCAGTGAGACAATAGACTCATGTTTTATCTCTTGTCGTTGTTGAAATTTCAGTTAGCTATAAGCCCCTTGCGTTACCTCCTATACCTGTGAAAATCCCAGACCGATACAAGCCTCTAGATTTGCCTCCTATTCTCCATGACCTCCCTGTCAATTACATCAATAATCTACCTAGGTTTGATGGAGAGAATGTGAAGATCACTGCTGAAAAGCACATCCAAAATCTTGAGGATTTTCTTGATCTGTTTGAGGTGGAAGAAGATGATGTCTGTATCAGGATGTTTTCCCTATCATTGCTAGGTAAAGTTAAAGATTGGTTTAAAAACCTTCCAGCTGCAAGCATCACCAATTTTCGTCAATTTGTGAAAGTTATCCTAGATATATGGGTGATCATGGGAAATATATTTCTCATCCTAGAAGATAATGAACATTTGAAAACACAGCTAGGAGAGATAGTACATCAGTTTTCAGACAAGTTCAATAAGGTGTGCCATGAAATTCCGGTTGATATAAGGCCACCCCCAGGATTAGCTCACTTGCATAACCCTGATGCTTTCGATCTTGAGATGACATTCGAATTAAGAGAAAGGAATGCTGCCACCCTTGAAGAAATGTAAAATATTGCAGTTGATGTGGAAGCTAACTTGCTGAATAGAAAGGCAAAGTTAAAGGCAGAAGAGAAAGATATAATAGAAACAGAACAAATGACATATTCATAAATGAAACAAGATGTCCTGGAAAATGCTATAAAATAGATGATGCAGACGATTAGTAGGAAATATAAACTTGATGTTCAAAGACCACATGTGCCAATAGTTCCAAAAAAGACAAGGATCAATGTCCCCAAACACTTTGCAGTTCATCCTTGGTACCATGGTTTGGATAATGATTCTTTCATGTTTTCAATTCACAAAGTAGTCAAAGATGAATTTCCAACTCATCTTGTTGAAGAACCATCAGCTGATATGATGTGCATGTTTGATGGAATTTCATTCATGGATGATTTACCCAAGTGTGATTAGTAGGATGATGATTATGAGGCTGAAAAAGATGTTGAATGCTTGAAACAATCAGCAGCATGTCGTTGGCAGGAAGAAGATCAATTACAGCTCAGATATGACAATCAACTTCTGTCCAACAATCATGACAGCGATGAGGAAAATGCAGAATATTTCAAAGTAAGGGAAAAATATTTTCCCTTATGTTTCTCATCTTTTCAATTTCTTAAAAGAAACTCTAGGCAAGTTGTAAATAGTGAAGATAGAAAAATTTTTAATGAGTCAATAAAGGATGTCATTGATGACATGAGACCTATGTTGGACCCAAAATCACAGTCACTAATCTCCATTGATTTTCAAAGACAATATGGAAGTTCAGAGATCGAAACGAGAGTTGAATCAGTGGAATGTAATTTTGTACCATTAGATCATAGCTCATTCAAAATTTTGAAGGAGATTCTTGAGCACATGTTGAAGGATAAATAAATAGAAAGCCAGAACCTATCATGTGAATCAATGAAGAAATCTTGTCAATCCTTTCAGGATCCCATAGAAGCAATTTTAGATTATATGTGTAGTCAGGAGCATGTTTCGACATTCAGTTATGGATTGAAAAACATCTATGATTGTGATATGATCATACAATAAGCTTCATTGCATCGTTCAGTAGGAGGATCACAACAAATCCCATCAGAGCATTTGCAGTCATGTAAAGAAGCTTTGGAGGACACATAAGGCATAGGTGAAAAATCAAGTCATGATGTTGAATTGTTAGAATTTGAAAATCAAAGGATGGGCCAAGCCTATATTGATCTTGTAAATACATATATCGAGAAATTCTTCAATACATGATCCTTTTCCATTTCTAGTATTTTTCCTATTGTTCAGGTTTATCAAATCCTCTGTGGTGAATACCAAGTTGGAAATTAGTCTCAAGCATGAGTAACAGACTTATTTCTGAGTTTTATCAAAGACAGTGGAAGATCAAATTTATTATATCAATTGTTGGATTGGCTTCATTGGTATTTTTCCATTACCTAGCTAAGCAGTGATTGCAGTAGATTAGGATAGGAGAGTGTGAATAATCTCAACATTCTGAGCATCTCTTTTTCAGCAGTGTTCTTTTTAATTTGGTCTCAATTGAAAGATAAAAACAGGTACAGGTTGCAGAATAAGATTTTGGGATCATCCCAATGAATAAAGCATCAGTCTGCATGTTCAGAGTTCAGTGGTTCTTGACACCTCCTAAAAGAGCTGCCATCCCCAGGTGGAGCCTATGTTGGGGTCCTATAATTATAGGTAACTCAATTCTTCGGTTGTTGATTTTGCATTGCTCCTGTGATGAAGACTTATGGCTCAGTTGATTCCATTTCCCCTCCATCTGTTTTGCTCGATCCTTCACCACCCTAGTGCATCCTTCGTCCACCTCTGCACCCTCATGCCCTTGCCCATTTGTCATGTTGACTACATCTCACCCGCCACTCATCCCTGCATAAGCAAACTTAGGATAATAAAATATTGGTTAGTTTAATAAGGTAATTGATAATAAATAAAAGATTAGATTAATTAATAATGTTAGTAATTAGTAAATAGGTTAATAAAGTTAGTTTAATTAGAAAAATAAGCTAGGTTAAGTCTTGTTAGAAATTAGTTAATTAATATTTAGTTTATTTTGTTAGTGATTAGGTTAGTGTTTTATTAATTAAACATTAAAAATAAAACAATATTAAAATATATAAAACAAAGTATAAAAATATATAAATAAAAAATAATTAAAACAAAAATTATAAAATATATAATAAACATGTATAAAACATTAAATTAAAACACAAATAAAAACAAATAATAAAATAAAACTTGTAATATAAAAAACAAAAGATATACTAAATAAAAATAAACAAAACGTAAAATAAAAATATAAAAAAAATTAAAAAAAAAACCCAAAAACTTAAACTATCCTAAGTTTTTCGCCATTACACTTCTCGTGCATATCAAACCCCCCTCCCTCACGTCACATCACCTCAAGGGGGTTCGATAAGTGGTATTGAGAGGGACACTTGTCATCTCCTGGTGAAATCGGACTCCCCCCCCTCCCAATACCACTTATAACCTCAGGGGGGGTCCGACATACGACTTACCCCTCCAAAACCGCCCTCCCTCAATTTCTCAAAACCACCTATTTTTTACCAGTTCAACCAGTCTTTTTCCGAGGTGGATTATAGGCAAAAGAAAACGAATTTTGAAAACCCGAGAGAGGTTTTTCTCCGTAACACGCTGAATAACAAACACCTCTCTCAGTATTTTCACAGGTTCCACCATTTTGGATAATCGAAGCCATCTTTCAGTCTCATGTTTTCATTTTCTGGTTTTTCCTGTTTTAGTCCTGATTTTGCAGGAGTTGTTTCGGTGCAATGGAGATGAATTATGAGAAACCAAAGGAGGTTTTTTTCCAATACATGCTAATATACAATAACCACCTCCATATTTTTAAAATGTGTCACTTTCGAAGAGAAACAAATGTCTGAGTGTACCCCTATTTTCACCAGATTCTACCAAATTTCCAGTTCAAGATTTTTGGGGATTTGTTGCTATTTTTGGCCAAGGTGGTTGAATTCGAACTCCTGAGCCCAAGGAGAGCCTTTTTAATATATTTTAATGATTCAAATGCGAGGGGTTATTGATTCTTACACCCAAAATGGTTGTTCTCTGTAATATTTTTCAAATTCACCAGCAATAAAAGGGACTTTTTCACATGGTTCTTGTGTGTTGACGATTGGTGAAATCTTTTTTCTTCATTGAATGTGATTCTACTCAATCATCATTATGTTTTATTTATATGATTTTTAAAACTAGGTTTATCGCATAATTTATCTTTGATACTCTGTGTCGAGCTTTTAAAAATCTTAATGTTTTCTTTCGATATTACAATGATGAAATTATTAAATGCTTTGTTATCTTGATTGATCATCCCCTCTACTTTTTCTATATGCCACTTTACTTTAAAAGGATCCAACGTTTTCATTAACGTGCCCTGTGGAAATACCTTATAGATCTGTGTTTGATTTCAAACTTGTCACATACCCCATAGCCCAATGGGATTCTAAAGCAGTTCTTCAGCCAAACACCTCAAACAAATCCTATTCTGCATAACTAGCCTAAGATTTGTGTTCAAACAAATCTAAATATGACAGAGAGATCCATCTCTGAGTCTTGGAGGGATAGATCCAAGACTTAAAGTGGTTTTAAGTTGTCTCTGTGACTTCCTCCATAGCCTTGGGAAAATTACAGAGTGCTAACATGGCACTTGTGTGGTCAGGTATTTCCATTGTTTATTACAGTCTTGCTTATGTAACCTAAAAAGGTATGTCTGAACCTATATGCATATATCTCAGTCCTAGATTTACTTCATCCCCACAGTAATAAATCCATAGAACAATTCGTTCAAAATTAAAGGGGTGACCTATAGAGATAAGTCTGTAACTATATATGAATTTTAAGTCTCAATTTTACATTCAAAATTTTCTTTAGTGCTTGCACAGTCTAAAGTTTTACTTACAGAACTGAATATCTTTAGATACATACGATTCATATATATGGTAGGGAATTCAGAATATAAAAGAAAGGATATGTTGTTTAACACAGATATATCTCCTAACATAATCTCATAATTAAATTTTATTTCCAGCCAAGATACAAAAATTTTATTTAATGCCTATAAATAAACTGTAAGAGTTTTATCCTACAATTCATCCCATTCCATCAAAATTTACTAAATAGATCGATTCATCCAGATTTAAGCAAATGCATTCTAACATATAGTACTTCAAATAACATTTGACCATAGACAGAGTAGATAAAAATATCTAAATAGTTTTCGAACAATAAATGGAACAACAAAGTTTCACCCAACCTTAGAACAGAACAACAAATTTACTTGTCGCGTTCACCCCCTAGCCTGACCATGAATCCATGAGGGCGAACTCTAGAACTCCTCCTTAGCAATAGTCCTTCAGTTTCAACAAACTCCTCCTTGCCTCACACTCAGAATATAGTGTTCATAACAACAAGAGATAATTTTTCCCCCAGCATACTAGGGAGTGTCCTCCCTCCTCCCATATGTTGTATATCCAAAAGCAATTATGCCTAGATCTTTTCCCTTGGGAATTTTTGTAGATTTCCAAATCCCTGATTTTTAGGGGCTTCTAATGGCCAAATACTTGATTTTTCACTTGTAACATTCAGCCCTAAGGTAGTTCCAACATGTTCCCCACTCATGGAGTCATGGTCAGTTGATTTTAACCTGGTTGTTCCATTTGTCCCTCAACAATAAATATAAAATATTTTGTTTCATACAAGTGTCATAGTCAAATAGTTAGTTGGTTCAAATAAGTTCTCTACCCAATAGTAATAATCATCAATTACAATTAAATAAATTCAAAATTTGAAATTGCCATAAATGGCAATAATTTTCCAATTTTGAATTTACCAAAAACGAAAATAATTTCACAAGCGATTTCAGACTTAAAAATAATTTATTCTTTGGGATGTTACAACTCTCCTCTTGGGCTACATTGTAGAACATTTTGGCAAGCTTAATAGAGAGTTTGAGTTATATTTTGATTTGATGTGAGGCTTTATTTTGCACTCATATTTTGTGTGTTAATTTTGTATTAAGAAACCCTTGTAAAATGTTATGATTGCCATTATAATGAACCATGCTTCATTTTGGACAGAGTAATGTGACTTTTAAACTCTCTCATTTCTATTTTGATTATGTTAGCTTACACGATTGTTATTATTGGTTCCTGGAGTCTTAACTAGGATGGGTCTTCAGTCTTTTGTCAAATTTAGGTAATGAGAACCATTAATTGTCTATTGATTTAACACTTAGCAATCATTTCCACCATAAGAGATTTGTTAATGTGTAACACAACTATTTATAATAACTTTAGGAAAACCTAAATATTCTTACTTTCATAAAATTCATTAACACTTTAAAAAGTAGTTAATCAAATTAAATAAATTCATGCATTCACACACACAAAATTCATACATTCATCAACATAAAATGCAGAAACAATGATATTCATAAAAAACATTCCATGAAATGTGTGTGTGTGTGTGTATGGAACATCATGTAAATTGTACATTTATTACAAAATGACACCTCATTCTCAATAGACATAACAAAAACAAGTGCCCTAACATAAAAAAAAAAACATATGGTGGCCTAGATACAAAGTGGCAGTCAATGGTCACTCATTGACTATTGCCACCCTCGCCATCCTCAGGAGCATATTGGAAATTGATATTTCTTCTCTTGCTCAAAAAAACACCTTTAGTGGTTTTGGGCCTAGGCGTGGTTCATCGCTCCAGAGACTGCACAAAGAAAAAACATTGTTATAATTTTTTTACCACAATGAATTAAAAGAATTACAAAATGATACTTTGTATGTCAACATAAGACAACTCACCACAGATGGTACAAATAATCGTGAGGGTGTTACCCTCCTCCACAACCTCAATATCTTACCGATGCCACCTTGTGTTACTTACAAGGATCAAATCATTAAATTTAAAAAAATATGCTTAAAATCAATTGATTTCATCATACACAAAAATTTGTCATCAACACATTATCTCACTATGAATATATCAGGCCTCGATGGAGAATCATTGATAGGTGGAGTGGTCGGTTGTAAAACCTGCTCCGAGGCAACCTCTATTGCGGCTGCCATGGTGGATGACGTAGATGTAAATAATGGTAGGGTTGGGTGGCATACGGGTGCATCCATTGTGGATGGATTGTAACAAACCTCTTGTTTTGTACGACAACAACCCTCTCATAACAAGTGCAGGATTTTTTATTTTATTTTTTTTCAAACTATATGAATCAAAGAGAAATAATTTATTGAGTTTGTTACTTGCTAAATAGTTTAGAGGCATGAATAAAGTTATAATAATAATGGTGGATCTATAAGTAACTATGACGTATTTCTTAGAATTTTATGTGGAAAAGAAACATTTGATTAATGTTAAGGTTTCAAATATTAGAGCTCAAGTGATTAGAGTAAACTACCTTAGAAAGTATAACAAACTCCCTTAGAAATTGTAACAAAAATATATAGTGATAGTCCTTAATCTTGGTTTGATTATTGTATGCATAATCCCTTTTTATATTTATTTCTCAATTCTAGTACAAGGACGTGTGAGCGAATTGAAAGGGATATAGTTAAGTTATGAGTAATTGTAGCTACAATACAAGGGATCTTTAGCCACCTATAGCTACTTGCCTTTGTTAATTACGAAAATTTGAATGTCCTAAAATATATCATCTACCTAATAATGTATTCAACTTCTTTAACCTCATACTAATCCAAAATTTAAATAAAATGATGAAAGAGACAATGAAATCCAGGGTTAGGTACCATTGTAAATTCATGTAACATGGATCTCCATATCTATGCTTAACATATAAGGTGAAATGTAATGACAACAACATAGTTAGCATACCAAAGTTTACACACACTTATGAAGTACTTGTCTTATTGAACATCAAGATAAAATACTAATTTCCAAGAAATGTAATGCTTTCCATTAATAATTAGAAAACCAACAAACATACAAAACACTAAAACGAAATTCTTTCTAACTTGAGGAGACTCATATATTTCAATAGCATATAAGTACTGTATAACCAGAAAGGTATCTTAATTCAAATTAGAGTGAATTTCCCTTGCATTCGGGTCATTGGTGGTCTTACAACCATCAACGTAATGAAGGATATTTTTGTATTATGTTCATCATAAATTAACTGATAATAAAATAAATATAATATTATTTCAAATAAAATGGAAATTAAATTCAAAAGAAGTTCATAAAATTTGGACTGTAAATTTTATACATTTTTAACATGAATTGGACACGAGATGGTTGTTTTGTTTTCCAAAAGAAAATGTAAGTAAAATGGAAGGAGAGATAATAACTATAGTTAATGGGTCTTCCGCCTCTCAGGTGGATTTTCCATTACGACTCTGTATATCCAGTAAATAAAGCTAAGAGATGGGCAACAATAAGAGTGACCACCATTGTTTTTGTTGTCTTTTAATTAAGAAACATACTCGAACATTGGCTTCCACATAAATATAATCAACATTGTCAGTCAACAAGTAGAGACAGCCTTACCATATATTCGTTGCCTAATATCTAAGAGAGTAAACATTAATGCTATCAATTAAACCTATAAATTTTCGCTGACACCCAATATATAGAAACAATACAACATTTTAAATGGGTTGTCTAAAAACAATGCAAGGCTGTCAATCCAGTGACCACAGTCTCATTTCGTCTTCGAATAATAATGAGCAGAGGTAAAAACGTAGAGAACGTTGCTACTAGAAGGAGATAAGGAAGTTGTCGGCAATGGGGTTCGTCAACGAGGATGGAGGTAGCTCGTGAGGGAGTAAAGAAGGCGATGGGTAAGAAGTCCTGAATTAAAAATGCACTTAATTAAAATAATTTGCATATCGAGAAATTCGGCAATGACTGTGTCTTTTTTTTTTTAAATGACAATCGCCCAGTATACAAACAAAATGCGGTCTTTAAGAAAGGGGGAAAATCGTTAGCTAAGAACCCAGGCAACGTGGTGTCTCTAAGGGTGGAAATTCGCCCAGAAAATGAAAACAAAATGCTATCTAAGGAAATGGCAATTCCCAGTTAACTCCCAGGCATGAACGTGCAATCAGAAAAAAAATAAAAATAGTCACAGTAATTACCCTTACTTTTCATTTAACTGGGAATCAATGCACGCACATGCACGTCAGAAATTCCTATTCCAAACAGGCGTCTCTCTATAAAAAGAAACGTCTTCAATGAATTCAAAGCCAAAAATACTCGTAGAGAGAAAAATTGTTAGCACCGTCATCACCCGATACTTAAAAGTAGAGGAAAGAGAGATAAAGATTAATCATTTTTTAAATTCCAAGCATGAGAAAAAAAATCACAGCCCAGAAAATGACGCAGACAGGGATCATTAAATTGTTTTTCAATAATTTATAAACATAGCAATCACAGGCCAAGAAAGATTAAATTTACTGACAGGAATAACATAACCCTTTTTTTTTTAGTTTTTCATTTCCATCATACAAAATATAAGGATGCATTCAGGGATAGTTAGAACGTTTTTCCAAACCGCAAGGATGTGGAACTTAAGGATCACCAGCACAACCTATCCTTATCAATAAAATATATTCTCGTTGTTCTCCACAATAGTTGTTGGCCTTAAAATAAAACAATCAATGACCAACAAATAGCATAAATGTGATTGCTAGTAAGGTAGGAGTAAAAGAATAACTCAACCATTTGATAACTATCAACCTAAAATCTATCCAAGCAGCAACCAAATAATCGTCGAATTCACAAGGGTAAAATGTTGTCAAGGTATGAAATATTGTAGAGGTAGAAATTTAGAAGACGCAGAGATAACAAAAATGCATAGTTTCTCAACTCCAGAAGGTGCAATAACAACAATCAACCAAGGACTATGATAGAGGTAGACAACTACAGGTGTGTCCTTCGCTCATCATCCTCGCACAGAAAAGAAAGGCGTTGAGATCCATAGGTCTTTTAACGCTAAGGAGATGACCGTAGATCAGGCTCCTGGCTGACTGCTCAGGCGAGGACTGACGGGCTAAGGAAAAAGGCTAAAAAACCTCAAGGTCACAATCAACACCACAGGGTGGTCAAGACAGGCGGGAAAACAAAGGTCATGGGAAATCAATCAACCAATCAATCAGCTAGGCTATAAAAATTTCAGTCATGAAATTAGACAACCAGTTTACCTACCCAATAAACATACAGATCCAAATCATATATCCTACAACAATCTACCATTCAAATGAAGAAATTGTACCATTTCCTATTCACCCACTCCGAGTGTCATCCGCGTGCTCCGTGCAACTCTCGCTTGTCGACCGTCGAGACTTCACTGGTACCTTCTAGCCAATGCTAGGCGTACTCTTCTTCCCCCTTAGCCCCCCGAGCCACAAAGGGGCCACACACGCTATCCAAAGGTTTCATCTAGCTCCTATCTCACCTCGCAAGGTCGAGCTACCACTCCTCTCCGAGCTGGGTATCCCAACTCCCACAAGTAAATCAGTCAAGTCGATATTTTTGCAGCGTAATGTTATGCAAACAGAATATGATCCTTCATCCTTCTTCATCCTTCATTATATAGAGTTTCTATCTTCCTTTCTTTCCTAAAATCTCATTTAATTAAAGTTTTAAAAATAAATTCCTAAAAACTCTTCTCCGTACAAGTGTCACCCATCCCCTACATTCCTCCATTATTTAGTTTCTTTAATTAATTAATTATCTTATTTCCCCACCCACCTAAAGTTACTCCTATAATCACTCCTAGGTGTCCCCAAATTCCCTTACAGTTTTTAAAGGCTTTCCCTATGATGAAGTTGCTAATTCAGTTTAAAATTAGAAGGCTCTTAAATGGTAGATTCTTTACTAAGTTGACTTATGCTTTTTCCCTTAAGTCCCCCTTTTTCCCTTTTTATGTTACCTCTTTTCCTAGTTTCCTAAATTTTAAGATTTTCCCTCTTTCCCCTTTTAATTAGAACTCAAAAAGATAGGTGTGGAATTTAACCCCTTTTTCCCTTTTATCAATTAATTAGTGTTTTTTTTTTTTTATCAAAAAGATAAAATAATTAATTCCACTTTTTACATTTATTACCTCAGATTTTATTTTTATGAAAAACTTAATTCCTTACTCCCTTCATGTTACAAGATTTAACGAAGGTTAAAATTATTATTTAAGTCATTTTTATTTTTATTATTATCTTTTTTTTAAAGACAAGGTTCAACCACTAGCGTAATTAGACTTAGGCCTTAATTTTCGTACTGAGCGACATTTAATTAGGAAATTTTTTTTTAAATTACTTAACATTTTATTTGTCTTAGGGCCATCTAGTTTCATCCCTCTATCATCAACAATGTGACGTGCCCTTCAGGATGCATTAGGTGCTCCAAGGGTGCCACTCGCCTCTTATGTTCCTTTGCGCGACGTGCCCTTCAGGATGCACTACGTGCTCCAAGGGTGCCACTCACCTCTTGACTTATTTGGTAGACATCAATAACCCCTGGAGTCAACACTCCGCTAGGTGAACTTATGGGAGACTAAGGGCTTCAAATGAATAAGGCCCCCACCTTATTGTGCGCCCCTTAGAATCATTGTGAGCGACTGTCGCAGTCTTCCCTCATGACATCGTGGGTCCTCTCGAACTAGGTAATCGTTAACCTACAGTTCAAACCATGGAGGGAGTGCTAGTAGGTTGTGGCAAGGCTGCTATCCACACCTCTCCCTCAACATCTCTGGTAGTTGTGTGTGACCCCTTTACTTCATATGTGAGTCTGGTCGGCAAGCTATCGTCAGCCTGCATCATCAACAAATCATGTCAGAACATATCCATATCATATCATCTAGTCAGATGCACTAATATCATAGTAAAACAATCAAACCCCAATGGCACACTCCCTGGCTCGATCCGGAGTCCAAGGGGTTCCATCGATGCCTTTGCATCCTCAATGTCCAAAACCCTACACACTCAGTAAAACCAAGTCAATAGCATATGTCTATGTCAATGTAGTAAAACAACATGTCATCAACCCATAACACATCATAATCAAAATCAAAAGTTTTAATAGCATAAAATTCGGGATCACTTGCGATCAAGTGTCCTCAAAGAATAAGTTTTCTCAGTGTGCCAGAGCGGGATGTTACATGGATGTGATGGAGGAGGTGGTGCGGATGGGCGGAATGTGGGTGCATCCACTAAGAATGCATGGAATCGTAAATATGGTGGGGGTGGGAGGTGATGGACCCCCACAGACTGTACAAGTGATGGAAGAACCCTTGGCCTGGAGTAAGGTAACTTAGAAGTTGTGGGGAGGTGCCCAGGAAGAGGACTAGTACAAAAACTAGAAAAAATATTGAGAGCCTGCATACATATTAATAGTATTGAACTAGTAGTACCAAATAGTAAAATTCAACAACATAAATACAAAAAAAATGATATTTAAATGATATTTGACTCTACACATTATACTTGTGATGCAGGTGACTTGTCCATCCTAGGTGGAAATTCCTTGACATCGCTTGGTCCCACAACCTTTAGAAACAAAAGAACATTAAAAATTAGAGGATTCCATCAAATAAAGAAATCACTATGGAGAATTTATCAAATGTGACACATATGTTTGTATGGGGTAGACCGATTGAGCAGTATGCCTCTATTGTTGCATTAGTGGTGGAGATAGACATCGATGCATCCATGGGCGTAGAGGCTCTGCTACACAGGCATAACAAATGAAAAACAACATAAAATAAAATATCAATATAACTACAAATAATACTATATAAATATATAACTATGAAGAACATAGAGATGGTTAAGATACTAACCTCCTCCATTAAGCTCTGTTGTCCACTAGTCTCAATAGACCCATAACAAGTTTTCTCGCAACTTGAGTACGTGTGAGGCCCACATGGATGACTGTTATGTCCATGTGCCCTCTCCTCAATGGAAATTGTTGTATGGGGTGAAACTATTACCCCTTTATCAATGTCACCAGTAGACACCTTCCGTCGAGATAGTGCAACAAAGATACTATGTTGCACTAGGCTCTGAATCAATGATGGTATAGCAACCTATACCTCCTACAAGCTCTCTGCAACATGAGGATGTTGGTAAGGGTGGTCAGGCCTTCACTTCTGGGGATGAGGACCAAACATGGGATCCCTACTAGCATGCTCTCGTTCCTATGCAGACCCTCAACCCATCCCCTAGAAGTCGTCGATATTGAAGTAGTTGACATGCTGGCCCAAAATAAATTCATCCCATAATTTTTGCAAAAAATATAAAGGAACCTCCCTATTATTACAGGGAGGTTTATCAAATACCATGTACCACCTATCCATATAGTTTTCTCTAATTTTTGGGTGGACGCACCAATAAATGCAAATTCATTTCTTGGTCACAGGTGGTTGTTTTCCATATCGAGAATATAAAAATAGACAAATTTGATTGTTGTTTTGATATACCCAAGTCTCCAACTTTCTTTCTATCCAATCTAGTGCTATAATACTCAAACATTCTTTCCCTATATTCAAAAATAGAATTCAATTTCCCTTGCGAACTTGCAATGGACCTCACAATGATGTCCAATGAACTGGCCAAGGAATATCTCCTTGTTTCTCTTGTGCCCCTTTATTGATTTACAGGTGTTCATAATGTATCCAGCCCCTCATCAATTTAGATGTTTATGTTGGGTGGTTGTGGTGGGTTGTGGTTTTCCTCACCCTGGTCTGTTGGTTGGCAGTTTACATTGTCTCTAGTTTACATTTTATAATATATGTTGCAATTCACTAAGGCATGGCATGTAAATTAGTTCGGTTTTCTTAATTAAAATATAAAATTACAAAAAACAACAATACATATTTTAAGAAATAAAAAAGTATAAAATAGTGTCATTTCTTGTAAATACAACTCTATAGTTATTTTTAAAGGGAAAATGGTAGGTAATGTAAGAGGTGACTTTCTAAATTTTCTAGATGATATTTCTCTATAACATTACAAATTTCTATAATTTAGATTATTTTAGAATATATTAAAATAATTGAATAAAAGAAAAAATTATTAAATTAAGAGGAAAATAAGAGAAATCATGGCATACCTAGCTTGAATGGGACACGGTGGAGAGATATTGATAAAGCTCTTCCTCTCTTTTTTCTCAAGAGGGTGAAAATGTGAGCGTAATGTGTGCAAATGGGCACAAATTGCCCATGTGGCCCATTAAAAATGTTATATCAGAGGAACGCCCACATGTTCTTAAGAACATTTACACGTTCTTAAGAACGTCCATGTGTTCTTGCCGATGAACCTATGTGGAAAGATGAGTTGAGGTTTGTTCTTTTCCAAACCTATAACTTCAAGAATCCATGTGCGTTCCTGAGAACAAACATGTGCTCCTATGACTGTGTGTTCCTATTGACCCCCTTGCCACTTTTTCATCCACCAACTTTGTGCACACACCCTAAGGTCCTATGAAATGTCTTACCAGTTCTTGTTAACGAAAGGAGAGAGTATTTTTCCTTGGAAGGGAATGGATGAACTCCACTATATGGATTTCTTTCAATTTATTAATTAACTTCCACTGCTACGATTGAGTTTTTGGGTTTTTTTTTCTTCTTTTTGAAACTTTATTCTTGAAGGTAGATATTTATTTCTTCATAGTAGAGAATTGGTTTGCGAACAAAGAATCCTCAACTAAAATGGACAATAAATCTGAAGGTGGAAGTGTGCTTCAAGGTGTAAGGCAGCTAAAGGAGCCCCTTTATGTCATTTTCAAGACTTCTTTTCTTCCTCCTTCTTGGGACCTTTGGAAACCTTAACTCAAATTCTCCATGATCATGTAGTGAGAATCCATAACATAGAATGCATTTCAACCTTTTATAAAGTCTCTTGTCTTGGATTCTTTTCATTCCTAAAAGGCCCAAACACTAGTTTAAATATTTTTTCAAATGGAGCAATTTGAAAAGGAATGACAAACATATGCACTCCATAGTATTTTATTCAATGTTATTTATTCTCCAATACATTGCAATCAATGTAGCATTACAACACTAATAGATGATTATTAATTGTGTGAATCAATACTCCAATACGGACCTCATTTATGTACATGGCCTTTGCAAGTATTTACACCAATGATGCTAATATAGAATGCATTTTGACCATAAATAAAATTTCATGTAGTAGATTCTTTTAGATCCATATAATTTTGTAGTTATCTTCTCTTTAGTTTCCATTGAATGATATGAAAAGTTAGAGCTAAGACATTGATCAAATTTTTCCTTATTTCTTTCCAAATAAAATAATTTTTTTACCAAAAATTATAATTTCATAATAAGTTTAACCTAACTTACAAGAATTTTAATCCATTTAAAAAAACCTTAAATCATGAAATTTCAAAAAATAAAAAATGAAAACAAAACTTTACTTTTAAAAAATACTATTTTCTTAAATTCTTTCCATCTTTATTTTAATTGAGTATGAAAGTTATGAAATTCAAATATGGAGCTCATTTATGTATGGAGTTTGCAATGTTCCATCATACATGGATTTTTTATTATCATAGAACTTTGATTATATCTAAAATTTATATGATTCTTACCAAATTTATGCTTGTAAAGAAAATTCATTTTCTAGAAAATTACCTCATTCTATTTTTCTTTTTTTACATTTCCTAAAAATCTAAAAACTATTTTATATTTTTATAAATAAAAAAATATAAAAATAATAAAAACATTGTACATTCTCAATAACATAATATTGAATTAAATACAATATACACTTTTATATAATTATAATATATAAATATAAATTAAATATAATATACACTACAAAATATACACTTTTATATAATTATAATATATAAATATGAATTAAATATAATATACACTACAAAATCAGATCGAGTTCCAGCTGATTTATGTATGGAGAGCGCGTTGCTCCTAAGAATCATGTATCCCAAGAAAACCTTAAGATTTTTTATTTTTATTTTTTCTATAAATTGTATTAGAAGGATGTTCAATATTTAAACTAGTGCAATTACAAAAAGAATGTAATAGCTATTATTATAACAATTTTTTAACAATATAAGTTGTGATTAAGAATTGGGAAAAATCCTTAAAGATCTCAATCATTTTTTCTAAAAATAAAATAAAAATTTCACCAAAAATTAATATAATTACTTCAACCTAATTTTTAGATTTTAATTTTTAAAATAATTTAGAAGTTTTTGGTCATTTTTCTCATAATAAAATAAAATTTTCACTAAAAAATTAACGTAATTACTTTAACCTAATTTTTAGATTCTATTTTTTAAGATAATTTAGAATTTTTTGATCATTTTCAGTCATATTTTTGGACTATCTTTGAGGAAATCCAATAGAAATCGTTGGAATTGCAATTCTTAAATCTATAAAATCTGTGTATATGTGTGTTTAAAAAGGTTTTTAGTGTTGAATCTATTTATATATTTAAAAATGATTTTTAAATATAAAAAAATGCAATTTCACCAACAATTCTATAGTTGAATTAAAATAATATTACAACAAATTCTATAGGCAAGGCATGTCATGGCATCGAAAGGAAAGTCATGGAATGGCATGACAAGGCATGGCATGACATGGAAAGGAAAGGAATGGCATGGAAAGGCATGGCATGACATGGAAAGACAAGGCATGGTATGACATCGACAAGAAAGACATGGCATGGAAAAGAAAGGCATGGCATGGCATGACAAGGCAAGGTGTGGAATTAAGAGGCATGTCATGGAATGAGAGGGAAAGGAAATGTGTGGCATGGAATGACATGCCATGGAAAGGAAAGGCATGACAAGGAATGGCATGGAAATAACACTTCTTTGGATGGAAAGGAAATTTGTGATATGACGTTAAGTCATATGTCCCTAGAAAAAAGGTTTTTTATTTCTTGGGATAAGAAATGTTTCTTTTTTTGTGATGCTTGTTTCATTGCAATCCACATTTTGATTTGAATTTTTCCTTGCAGAATGTTATAGATATATATATATAT
>JASDQU010738128.1:103002-113680 GCA_032191745.1 Picea mariana
AGTCTGCCCTCACGGCATCTTGGATCCTCTCGAACTAGGTAATAGTTAACCTACAGTTCGAGCCACGGTGGGAGTGCTAGTAGGCTGTGGCAGGGCTGTTGTCCACCCCTCTCCCTCAACCTCTCTGGAAATCGTGTTTGGCCCCTTCACTCCATATGTGAGTTTGGTCGGCAAGCTATCGTCAGCCTGCATCATCAACAATCATGTCAGAACAAGTCCACATCATATCATCAAATCAATGTAATATCACAGTAAATAAATCAACCCAAATAGCGCACTCCCTGACTCAATCCGGAGTCCAAGGGATTCCATCGATGCCTCTGCATCCTCAAGGTCCAAAAACCTTGCACACTCAATAAAACTGAGTCAATAGCACATGTCTATGTCAAATAAGTAAAACATCATGACATCTATCATAATGCATCATAATCAAGGATAAATGTTTTAATATCATAAAAGTCCAGATCACTTGCGAGCAAGTGTCCTCAAAGAATAAGTTTTCTCAGTGCGCCAGAGCGGGATGTTACAAATCATGTAGTATCCCAAGAAAACCCTAAGATTTTTTATTTTTATTTTTTCTATAAATTGTATTAGAAGGATGTTCAATATTTAAACTAGTGCAATTACAAAAAGATTGTAATAGTTTTTATTATAACATTTTTTTAACAATATAAGTAGATTAAGAATTGGGAAAAATCCTTAAAAATCTCAATCATTTTTTCTCAAAATAAAATAAAAAATTCACTAAAAAAATTAGCATAATTACTTTAACCTATTTTCTAGATTCTAATTTTTAAGATAATTTAGAAGTTTTTGGTCATTTTTCTCATAATAAAATAAAAATTTCACAAAAAAATTAACATAATTACTTTAAACTAATTTTTAGATTCTAATTTTTAAGATAATTTAGAAGTTTTTGGTCATTTTCAGTTATATTTTTGGACTATCTTTGAGGAAATCCTATAGAAATTGTTGGAATTGCAATTCTTAAATCTATAAAATGTTTAAAAAGGTTTTTAGTGTTGAATCTATTTATATATTTAAAAATGATTTTTAAATAAAAAAAATGTAATTTCACCAACAATTCTATAGTTAAATTGAAATAATACTACAAAAAATTCTACAGGCAAGGCATGTCATGGCATGGCATGGAAATAACACTTCTTTGGATGGAAAGGAAATTTTTGATATGACGTTAAGTCATATGTCCCTAGAAAAAAGGTTATATGAATTTTTCCTTGCAGAATGTTATGGAAAGATATATATATATATATATATATATATATATATATATTGTTGTATAGGTTAAAATCAGAAACTACATGGAAACACATGCATGGCAAGGCATGGCATGGATGCAATGGAAAGGAAAGGCACTGAAAGGCATGGAATGGAAAGCAAATGCATGTCAAGGAAAGGTAGTTAAAGGCATGGCATGGCATGGAATGGAAAGGCAAGGCAAGGAATGGTATGGAAAGGCATTGCATGGAAAGGAAAGGAATGGCATGGCAGGGAAAGGCATGGCAATGAATGACATGGCATGGCAAGGAAAGGCAAGGAAAGACAAGGAAAAACATGGAAATGAATGGCGTGGCATGGAAAGGGATGGAAAAGAATGACATGGCATGGAAAGACAAGGAAATGCATGTCATGGGATGACAAGGCAAGGAAATAAAAGGCATGACATGGCATGACATGGCAAGACAATGCATGGCATGGAAAGACATAACATGGAAATGAAAAAACACTTCATTGGATGGAAATGAAATTTGTGATATAAATTTAAGTTAAATTTCACCAGAAAAAATGTTTTTTATTTCTTGGGATGAGAAATGTTCCTTTTTTGTGATGCTTGTGTCAATGCAATGCATATTTTGATTTGAATTTTTCCTTGAATAATGTTATGGAAATACATATGTTTATTTTTGTATAGGTTAAAATGGGAAGATACATGGAAAGACATGCAAGGAGGAATTAGTTTATTTTAGATCATAATTATGTTCTAGGGATTTGTAAATGTAACAACCTATATTTTAGCCTTAGAAGGTTAGAACTTTTATTTTTACTTATCTTAGTGATTCATTGCATAGTATTTGTTTGGTTTAGTTATAAACATATAGACATTTGACATGTATTCATATGAATTTATTTATGTGTTGCGAGATATTATTTTAATTGTTATATGTTTATGATGATGATAGTTTTGTGATTTGTTTAAACATGCAAATTGAAATGTGGAAATTTGGTATGTGGATACTAGTTCATAATTATTAATAATATATGCAAGGCATCATGTAAATAAATACACATTTCTTAATTGAACATTAATACAGATAATGATTCTCATATGAAATTTTAAAATGTATCTGCATCGATATGAGCTATCTGATATCCAAATAACTATAGTGTTGAGGTGACCAAGGAATGCCATGGAAATTCAAGGAAAGGCAAGGCATGGCATGGTTTGGGTCAATTAATTGTTGTAATAAACTCCCACATAAGTGTCAACTAGGTTCGTAAATTGATGAACTGCAGGCACAATATGTGTAGGCAAAGGACACAAGTGTATCCTACTTTGTCTTTAAAGGAACACGAACGATAGGTGACCTATCAATCGTTCATGAACATAAAAATCAATCATTACTCCACACAGTTAATTAATAACCAAACCAAGAAATCAACTATCTAAATCCTATTCTATGTTTGAAAATAAACCAACCTTTTAGGAGTACAATAAAGAAAGAAGAAACTAATAAAAAAAGAATAGCAACTACCCAGGAAAGTGCCTATATCATTCAACAATATGAATCCACTCAAGTCGTCATATAATCATGTTATTGATATATAATAAGACTAACCATATTTAGAGTAATTCCTAGTGTCTAACCTACCCTTAACCTAAAATGTTTACTTCACTACAAGTAGGAAAAAATCTATTGTGCTACTGCATTCGTACCCATAGACAGTAAACCAGAGTGTAGGGGAATGACTCTAAATGAGACTAGCCACAAAGCTTGACACTTCAATTGGTGGGTGAAGCAACAAGATAACACTACTCTATGAAGAAGACGTATAGATACCAATAAAACACATAATTTGCACTCGATTGAAACTAAACTCTTGTCCCCTGAAATATCATCTTACTTTCGCTAAAACACCTCTAGAGGTCACACCACACTGAGCAAGAAGGAAACTCAAATCAAAGATATAGGCTCCTATTAATAACTTGAAGACCTATGCCCTTAATACCACAGGGTCAGAGTGTGGAGGTATCAACTGAATCCTTTATGAACATAATCCATTCTCCCGACAGTCAAAGGGTATTTAAAGTTTCTTGATATGTGACCAGGTCATCACAAAGCTTCTATCAATGCTTGATATCAATCCTTCTTATTTAAGATAAGAAAAAGACTCAGATCCTTAAGCAGATAGAAGTTACAATATGATCATGCTTTACATTCCAGATCTTTGACTTTGCTCATAAACAAGTCTTTATTAACCAGTGTCAACACTTTAAATACAACTCCAAGTTGACAGACACACAGTGGGTAATTTTAGTATCTTATTTCAGTTTAGTCGTTGGATCATATGAGCTTTATCTTTATTAACAAGTGTGTGAGGTATTTAAATTAGACATTCATGGTTGTGTAAACTAGCAATAAATCCTAGAATGTCTTTGTATTTCAAGCTTATACATGAAGGAAGTGTACTTCAGTAAGATGAAAATATTAACATTCATTCACACATCTGTTTGTTTATATGAAAGCCTTCCATTGTACTAAGGGTAGTTCGATTTATAACAAATGGAAATCCACAGTGAGTAATGAGTACACATAACTTAAATAAAACCTACAGTTTAGAAACCAATCCACACAAATCTATTCATGAACATAGCTACAACAAATATAGAACAAATAATATAAAAATAAATCAACATACCAGTGGAGGTGGGCCCATGCCTTCCCAAGTAGTGAGTGGAAACGATTCAGTAACTCAAAAATGTACAAACTAAATAAAACAATTCCTTATTTATATTAAATGGAAATCTTTTAACCAACTTAAAAAATATCCATCACAGTATGGAGAACAAAAATAAGTAACACAAATTTTTATTATGTTTAGCAAAGAGTATATCGGCATGTACATGGAGCGAATCCCACTATATATCAAGTTTTGTGAATTTATAAGATTACATTGTCCTCCCTTGTTCTCGTGGAATAAGGGGTAAAAATGACTATCAAAACTGAAGGATCTTACTGACCACGATTTCCTTTATCCAAGGTTACAATCTTAGGAAATCGATATAACAAACTAAATATTGTTACTGCTCTAAGTTCTGACCCGTTGTCTTGAAGTTTTGTGTAATGCAAAGGGATGTTGGGTGCAAATGAAATGGTCCACTTCCATCTTGATGATCACATGAACAATACCCATATCACCAAATCCATTTTGGATGCTTGCAGATAGGAGAAGCTGCAACCTCGGGTACCGAAATGCCCACGCTGGTACGAAAATGCTAGGAATAGTGCGGGAACAATTTTTATAGTAAAGGGGTGAGTATAATTTTATCATTGATAAAACATAGCCAAAAGATCCCAATTAATTCATTAAGAACTCAGAAAATATCAAAATAAGCAACTTTTACCTCATGCTAAAATCAAGATCTTAGGCAGGAAAAAAGGGTAAAAGTAGGAGATAATGAGTTGGATTTCAATGCCTAGGTGGGGAATAAATGGCCGAAAGAAGTGTATGTTCAGTGACAAAATGGGAGCTCAACAACATGGAAAGGCAAGGTAAGGCATGGCATGGAATGTCATGGAAAGTCATGGCATGGAAAGGCACGGCAAGGAAATGAATGGCATGGCATGGCATGGTAAGGCATGGAAATGAAAGGAAAGGAAATGCATGGCATGTCAAGGAAAGGCAAGGCAAGGCATGGAAATACATGACATATAAAGGAAAGGCATGGAAAGGCATGTCATGGAAATGCAAGGCATGCCATGACATGGCATGGAAAAGAATGGCATGTCAAGTAAAGGAATGGAAAGGCATATCATGGCATGGAATGGAAAGGCATGGCATGACAAGTCAAGGAAAGGTATGGTAATGCAAGGCATGGCAAGGAAAGGCAAGGAAAGTCTAGGAAATAAAGGAAGGCAAAGCGAATGCAAGGAAAGTATAGGAAATCAAGGAAAGCAAAGGGAAGGCGAGGCTAGGAAAGCAAGGAAAGCAAAGGCAAGGAAAGACAAGGCTAGGAATTGATCACATACTTTTTTGTGGACTCCCCATCCACTTGGAATATTTCACATTCATCCATGGATTTGGCTACCTTGGAATTCAAAAATGTGGAGTCCTTGCATGCATGAACATTCTTGGAGGGAATATTCCATGTCAACACTTGGCATTTGAATTGGCTTGATGCCTATTTTTAGTGGTTTGTCCCCTTCATGAGCATTATTTGGTGCATATTACTACTATTTTTGGATGAGGGTGAATTTCTCTAGAGAGGCTAATGTCCACATGTTGTAACATGGTCAACCATGGATTCAAGAGATATCTAACTAATTCATTATTATAATGTTTATTTCACTTGTCATGGAGTTAGTTAGAAAATAATAATACTTTATTGTATAGGAGAAGAGACTCACTCTATAAATAATACTTCTCTCTCTCCATTGTAAAAGGTGGAGAATTTGGTTATTTAGGAGCTCTCCTCTTGGGCTACATTGTAGAACATTTTGGCAAGCTTAATGGAGAGTTTGAAGTATATTTTGATTTGATGCGAGGCTTTATTTTTCACTCATATTTTATGTGTTAAATTTGTATTAAGAAACCCTTGTAAAATGTTGTGATTTCCATTATAATGAACCATGCTCCATTTTGGATAGAGTAATGTGACTTTTAAATTCTCTCATTTCTATTGTGATTATGTTATCCTACACGATTGTTATTATTGGTTCTTGGATTCTTAACTGGGATGGGTCTTTAGTATTTTGTCAAATTTAGGTAATGAGAACCATTAATTGTCTATGGATTTAAAACTTAGCAATCTTTTCCACCTTAATAAATTTGTTAATGCGTAACACAACTATTTATAATAACTTTAGGAAAACCTAAATATTCTTACTTTCATAAAATTCATTAACACTTTAAAAAGTAGTTAATCAAATTAAATAAATTCATACATTCATACACACAAATTTCATACATTCATCAACACAAAATGCAGAAACAATGATATTCATAAAAAATGTTCCATGAAATTGTGTGTGTGTGTATGGAACATCATCTAAATTGTACATTTTTTACAAAATGACACCTCATTGTCAATAAACAAAACAACAACAAGTGCCCTAACATAATAAACAACCATATGGTGCCCTAGATACAAAATGGTAGTCAATGGTCACTCATTGACCATTGCCACCCTCGCCATCCTCAGGAGCATATTGGAAATTGATGTTTCTTCTCTTTCTCAAAGAAACACCTTTAGTGGTTTTGGGCCTAGGCATGATTCATCGCTCCAGAGACTGCACAAAGAAAAAACATTGTTATAAGTTTTTTTCCACAATGAATTAAAAGACTTACAAAATGATACTTTGTATGTCAACATAAGACAACTCACCACAGATGGTACAAATAATCGTGAGGGCGTTACCCTCCTCCACAACCCTAAGCTCTTAGCGATGCCACCCTGTGTCAATTACAAGGATCAAATCATTAAATTTAAAAAAATGTGCTTAAAATCAATTGCATTCATCATAGATAAAAATTTATCATCAACACATTATCTCACTATGAATATATCAGGCCTCGATGGAGAATCATTGACAGTTGGAGTGGTCGGTTGTAAAACGTGCTCCGAGGCAACCTCTATTGTGGAAACCATGGTGGATGACGAAGATGGAAATAATGGTGGGGTTGGGTGGCATACGGGTGCATCCATTGTGGATGGATGTGATGGAAGAGGCGATGTGGATGGGCGGAATGTGGGTGCATCCAATAAGGATGCATGGAATAATAAATATGTTGGGGGTGGGTGGTGATGGACCCCCACAGACTTTACAAGTGATGGAAGAACCCTTGGCCTGGAGTAAGGTAACTTAGAAGCTGTGGGCAGGTGCCCAAGGAGAGGACTAGTACAAAAACTAGAAAAAATATTGACAGCCTGCATACATATTAATAATATTGAACTATTAGTACCAAATAGTAAAATTCAACAACATAAATACAACAAATTTGATATTTAAATGATATTTAACTCTACACATGATACTTGTGATGTAGGTGACTTGTCCATCCTAGGTGGAAATTCCTCGACATCAATTGGTCCTACAATCTGTAGAAACAAAAGAACATTAAAAATTAGAGGATGCCATCAAATAAAGAAATCACTATGGAGAATTTATCAAATGTGACACATATGTGTGTATGGGGTAGACCGATTGAGAAGTATGCCTATATTTCTGGATCAGTGGTGGAGATAGACACTAATGCATCCACGGTTATAGAGGCTCTGCTACACGGGCATAACAAATGCAAAACAACATAAAATAAAATATCAATATAAATTCAAATAATACTATATAAATATATAATGATGAAGAACATAGAGATGGTTAAGATACTAACCTCCTCCATTAAGCTCTGTTTTCCACTAGGCTCAATAGAACCATAACAATTTTTCCTGCAACTTGAGTATGTGTGAGGCTCATATGGATGACTGTTATGTCCATGTGCCCTCTCCTCAATGGAATTTTTTGTATGGGGTGAAGCTATGACACCTTTATCAATGTTACCAGTAGGCACCTTCTATTGAGATAGTGCAACAAAGCTACTATGATGCACTAGGCTCCGAGTCAATGGTGATATAGCGACCTGTACTTGTTGCATGCTCTCTACAACATGAGGATGTTGGAAAGGGTGGTCAAACCTTCACTTGTGAGGATGAGGACCTAACATGGGATCGCTACTAGCATGATCTCGGTCCTGTGMAGAGCCTCGACCCATCCTCTAGAAGTTGTCGATATTGAAGTAGTTGACATGTTGGCCCAAAATAAATTCATCCCATAGTTTTCGCAAAAAATATAAAGGAACCTCCCTGTTATTTTAGGGATGTTAATCAAATACCATGTACCACCTATCCATCTAGTTTTCTCTAATTTATGGGTGGACGCACCATGCAAATGTTAGGTAATGTAAGAGGTGTCTCTCTAAATTTTCTAGATGATATTTCTCTATAAGATTACAAATTTCTATAATTTAGATTATTTTACAATATATTAAAATAATTGAATAAAAGTAAAAATTACTAAATTAAGAGGAAAATAAGAGAAATCATGGAATACCTAGCTTGAATGGGACACTGTGTAAAGATCTTGATAAATCTCCTCTTCTCTTTTTTCTCAAGAGGGTAAAAACGTGAGCATGATGTGTGCAAATGGGCACAAATCGCCCCCATGGACCGTTGAAAATGTTATATGAGAGGAACACGCACACGTTCTTAAGAACATGCACATGTTCTAAAGAATGTGCATGTGTTCCTGCCGATGAACCTACATGGAAAGCTGAGTTGAGGTTTGTTCTTTGCCAAACCTATAACTTCAGGAATGCATGCACGTTCCTGAGAACAAACACATGCTCCTGCAACTGTGTGCTCCTATTGACCCCCTTGCCACTTTTTCATCCACCAACTTTGTGCACACACCCTAAGGTCCTATGAAATGTCTTACCAGTGCTTGTTAATGAAAGGAAAGAGTATTTTTCCTTGGAATGGAATGGATGAACTCCACTATATGGATTTCTTTCAATTTATTAATTAACTTCCACTACTACAATTGAGTTTTTGGGTTTTTTTTTATTCTTTCTGAAACTCTATTCTTGAAGCTAGATATTTCTTTCTTCATATTAGAGCATTGGTTTGTTGAACAAATAAGCCTCAACTAAAATGGACAATAAATCTAAAGATGGAAGTGTGCTTTAGGGTGTAAGGCAGCTAAAGGATCCCCTTTATGTCATTTCCAAGACTTCTTTTCTTCCTCCTTCTTGGGACCTTTGGAAACCTTAACTCAAATCCTCCATGAGCATGTAGTGATAATGCATAACATAGAATGCATTTCAAAATTTTATAAAGTCTCTTGTATTGGATTATTTTCATTCCCAAAAGGCCCAAACACTAGTTTAAATATTTTTTCAAATGGGGCAATTTGAAAAGGAATGACAAACATATGAACTCCATAGTATTTTATTAAATGCTATTTATTCTCCAATACATTGCAATCAATGTAGAATTACAACACTAATAGATGATTATTAATTGTGTGAATCAATACTCTAATATGGACCTCATTTATGTACATGGCCTTTGCAAGTATTTATACCAATGATGCTAATATAGAATGCATTTTGACCATACATAAAATTTCATGTAGTAGATTCTTTTAGATGCATCTAATTTTGTAGCTAACTTCTCTTTAGTTGCCAGAATCCAGTGATATAAAAAGTTAGAGCTCCCATGGATCCTAGACATTGATCAAATTTTTCCTTATTTCTTTCCAAATAAAATAAAAAATTTATCAAAAATTATAATTTCATGACAAGTTTAACATAACTTGCAAGAATTTTAATCCATTTTAAAAACCCTTAAATCATGAAATTTCAAAAACTAAAAAATAGAAACAAAACTTTACTTTTAAAAAATACTAGTGAGAAAAAATAAATTTATCTAATTTTTAACTCACTCCATAATTACTTAAAATATTGTTCCAATATTAAACTCATTTATGTATATCAATGTAATATGTAACTCATTTGTGTGTACCAATGCACTATTACCATTTGTGTGAAACATTGAAAATTTTATTTTCTTAAATTCTTTCCATCTTTATTTTAGTTGAGTATGAAAGTTATGAAGTTCAAATATGGAGCTAAATTATGTATGGAGTTTGCATTGTTCCATCATACATAGATTTTTTATTATCATAGAACTTTGATTATATTTGAAATTTCTATGATTCCTATCAAATTTGTGTTTGTAAAGAAAATTCATTTTTGTAGATTACTTCACTCTAATTTTTTTTTTCATTTCCTAAAAATCTAAAAGCTATTTATAGTTTTATAAATGAGACAATGTAAAAAAAAATGAAAACATTATACATTTTCAATAAAGTAGTATTGAATAAAATGCAATATACACTTTTATATAATTATAATATATAAATATGAATTAAATATAATATACACTACAAATGTATGAGACCCCCTTGGTAAAGTCGAAGGAGGTATACATACCTTATCTCCTTCTGGAATTGAACTTGTGACCTGTTATCGCACGGTTTGTAGGAAAGGTTAAATAGCTTGAGTCAAAGGTAGAAACCGGCGTAACAGGAGCTTCCCCACCCACTGTCACCTCGATGGGGAGCTCTTTCTATTTAGGAGGGCAAATCCAAGGGAGACGTCCCTAAGTCAATCTGGATAAAGGAAGGCTAAAGGATAAAGGCCAAGTCAAAGAGAAACCCTTCCACAGATTGATGCCCAAGAAAAGATAGTCACAAAGATAAAATCACTGCTGAAGCACCTGTTTGCGAGACAAAACAAAGACAACTAGAATATGTGCCTGCAATGGGTTAGTATTTCATAAAAGCCAATGACTATCTTCAAATTAATATATGAGCTATGA
>JASDQU010738128.1:121705-133382 GCA_032191745.1 Picea mariana
AGGGATCCACTCTATAGAATAAGGTAAGAGGGGAAGACTACTTGAAGGAAGGTTGAGAACCTACATTAAATCCAAGAGGATGGTGGTGGTATGGGAGGAGAGCAGGGAAGTGGGGAGGAAGCATGAATTGGTTCTTGAATAAAAGAAGGATAAGTAGCGAGAAGTGACATATTCCCCCTAATAGATAACTAAAAATATAAGCGTTGCAAATAGTTTGTTTTGTAGGGGAAAGAAGGGCATTGATAGGAAGGGAAGCAAGGGCCGATGGTTTATATAGGATGGAGTTGGGATTTAAGGAGACGGGGGATCTTGCATGGCCTCCCTTTTTGGATTCTTTGGGAATTCATGGGAAAATTTCCCATAATCATAACATCCAATACATTTAAAGCATAGTTGTTCATGATCCCAAGTTTTGATGTGACTTCAATCACTAACCTTCGGTCTCTTTGCTTCTAGAAGCTTGCACTTGAGATCCAATTTGACATAGATTTTGACACAAGAATGGAGGCCCTTTTTAGGCAAGGATTTGTTGATGAAACATCTATGTTTTCTTATTATATTCGAAAGGAATTTTTCATCCCAAAGGACCAAGGGGAGGTGATGGATGTAAGTTTTAAACTTGTGAAGTAAAGAAATGCATATAGATTCTTAAGAAAAACAGAAATTAATCAATGGCTCATACAGAGTACACAAAGATTTATACTAGAAACTCTTAGCCGGGAGAAAACTTTTCAACGTTTCATTGTATTAATTTCACCATTCACCATACAATATATATACAATGTTTTTAGGTATTACGTAGCTACCAAAACTTTAATCCCTTAATCGAGGATTAATTTAAAAAACTGCTAAAAATAGAAAAATCCGCTAAAAAAGCAAAAACGCCCCCAAAAAAAATTCAGGGCATTTCCCCGAACGCTATGCATAACCAATAGGGGCCATACCTGGCCCCCCATGGGACCCCCCTAGGAAGCGTCTGACGCACATGACACAAGAAACACTACTAGAGGTATTGTGAGACACAGTTGTCGAATCTAATGCGCCCACACACACACATGCAAAGAATATAATACATACCCAACAATGGAGGCACACCTAGACTAGACAAGAGTGAGGGGTATATGTTTTTGGGTGAAATTAAAAGGACTACTTATTGAGTTACATTCCTCAGGATTCCATGAATTAGGTTCTACCTAGGAAGATGAGGTCTCTGTTTTCCTTTTTTTTTAAAAAGAAATAAAATTATCCCCTAAATTACAAAAGTGCATTTGAATCATACCTTTGATGAGGGTTTTTCTTTTTAGTGAAATCCGACACTCCATTGTTTTTGGTCAATACTAGGGTTGTATGGAATGTCTTACCAGTTCTTGTTTATGATAGGAGAGAGTTTTTTTCCTCGTAAGGGAATGATTTAACTGCACTATATGGAATTCCTCCAATCTCTTCATGAACTTCCATTGCTACATTGAGTTGCTTTCCCCATGCTTTATAAAACTATCTTCTTGAATATATAGATTTGTTTCTTTGTATTAGAGAATTGGTTCATTGAATAAAGGAACCTCTACTAAAATGGTCAATAGATTTGTAGGTGGAAATGTGCTCATGGATGAAAGCTAGTTAAAGGTGCCCCTTTATGTTGTTTCCATGGATTCTTTGCTTCCTTCTTCCCATTTCCTTTGGAAACCCTAGTTCAAATGCTCCATGAGCATGAAGTGAGCATGCATAACATAGAATTCATTTCAACCTTTGATAGTCTCTTGGCTTAGATTCTTTTCATTCCCAAAAGGTCCAAACACTATTTTTTCAAATGGGACAATGTAAAAAGGAATGGTAAAAATATACATTAAATGTCATTTACACTCGAATACATTGAAATCAATGTATCATTACAACCGTTGTAGAAGGTTAGTAATTGTGTGAATGAATACTCCAATATGGAGCTCATTTATGTACACAAAATTTGCCAGTATTTACACCAATGTTGCTAATATAGAATGCATTTTGACCATGAATATATTTTTGTTTAGTAGATTCTTTTAGATCCATCTAATCTTGTAGCTAACTTCTCTTCAACTCTTGGAATCTATTGATATAGAGAATTAGAGCTCCCATCAATCCGAGACATTGATCAATTTTTTAACAATCCAAGTGGATTCAGAATTGGGAAAAACCCTTAAGAACATTGTTCCACCACACATGGATCTTTGATCATTGTAGAATTTTTCTTATACTTGAAATTTTTATCTCATTCTTATCAAATTTTTGCCCATACAAAGGGTCCCTTTGGTACAAAATTAGCTCACTCTAATTCTTTTCATTTCCTAAAAGGTGAAACACTATTGTCTATAATATACAAATAATACATTGTGAAAATGAATGAAAATATTATGCATTCTCAACTATGTGTTGAATTAAATGCAATATACACTTTTATACAAATATAATATATAAATATGAATTAAATATAATATATAATATATAATATATATTGCAAAAGCAAAGTATTAATAAACAAAGTGAGTTAATAAGTGGACAATCTCAATCATTTTTCTTTAAAAAATATTCTCAAAATATAATAGAAATTTCACAAAAAAATTGTAGTTTCATAATAACTTTGAACTAATTTTAAAGAATTTAATTCACTTAATAAAAAAACTTAAATCATAAAATTTCAAAAAATAAAAAAATAAAAACTAAACTTGACCTTCTCAAAAAATACTAACAAAAAAAATTAAAATTTATCTAATTTTAAATCACTCCATAATACTCTAATATGGAACTCATTTATGTGTACCATTGCACTCTTAACATTTAATACATTAGATTGTTATTTTAAGCAGTAAGTTTTTTTTGAGAAATGGATAATACATTTCAATAGAGAGGTACTGATGAGCATGAAGAAGTTGTTAAAATCAACAATTAATGTTTTGAGTCCATAAATAAATAAATAGTTAATGATAACCATAAAGTTGTTTTAATGCATTGCCACTCTTGAAAAGTTTATGCTCTTAAATTATTTCTATTATAATTAAATTCATCTAATTTTTAACTCACTCCATAATTAGTTAAGGGAATGCTCCGATATGAAACTCAGGGATCACCATGAAGAAGTTCTTAAGCTCTAGAGTTAATGGTCTCATAATCTATAAATAAATAAATAAATAATAACCATAAATTTGATTTAATGTATTGTCACACTTGAAAAGTCTATGTTCTTAAATTCTTTCAATTACACTTAAATTTATCTCATTTTTAACTCCCTCCATAATTAGTTAAGAGAATGCTTCAATATGAAACTCATTTATGTGTACCAATGCACTCTTAACATTTAATTCATTAAATTATTCACTAAGAAGTTGCATTTATATTTTCAATACATCTTGATAATGGAGTTGCATTTATATTTTTAATATATTTTGATTTAAGACTAGACAATCCTAAGAAGATTGTTAACTTAATGATTTCAATCTATAAATAATTAGTTAATAATAATTATAAAGTTGATTTAATGTAACTTTTGAAAAGTCTATATTCTTATATATTTTTAAATTATTTTCATTACACTTAAATTTATCTAAATTTTAATTCACTTCTCCTAAACACTTAGTAGTAGAGCTAGTTGTCACATTAAAAAACTTAAATCAGAAAATTTCAAAAAATAAAAAATAAAAACAAAACTTGGCCTTTTTAAAAAATACTAACAAAACAAAGTTAAATTTATCTAATTTTAGCTCACTCCTTAGTTAAGGGAATACTCTAATATGGAACTCATTTATGTGTACCATTGCACTCTTAACATTTAATGCATTAGATTGTTATTTTAAGCAGTATTTTTTAAGCTCAACAATTAATGATCTCACAGTCCATAAATAAATAAATAAATAGTTAATGATAATCATAAAATTGATTTAATGCATTGCCCAAAGATAATGTTTTTAAATTATTTCCATTGCAATTAAATTCATCTAATTTTTAACCCACTCCATAATTAGTTAAGAGAGTGCTACTATATAAAACTTATGAATCACTATGAAGAGGTTCTCAAGTTCAAGAGTTAATTATTTCATAATCTATAAATAAATAGTTAATAATAACCATAAACTTGATTTAATGTATTATCAGAGTTGAAAAGTCTATGTTCTTAAATTCTTTCAATTGCATTTAAATTTATCTCATTTTTAACTCGCTCCATAATTAGTTAAGAGAATGCTCCAATATGGAACTCATTTATGTGTAYCAATGCACTCTTAACATTTAGTTCATTAAATTRTTCATTAATGGAACTGYRTTTATATTTTCAATACATCTTGATAATGGAGTTGCATTTATATTTTTAATGCATTTTGATTTAAAACAAGATAATCATAATAAGGAGGCTGTTAAGTTAATGATTTCAGTCTATAAATATATAGTTAATAATAATTATAAAATTGATTTAATGTCATTTTTAAAAGTCTACACTTTTATATATTTTTAAACTCTTTTCATTACACTTAAATTTATCTAAATTTTAATTCACTTCATAATTGATTAAAATTAGTTAAAAAATACTAGAATGTGATATCTATTTATATATACCAATACACTCATTACACTTAAATTTATCGAAATTTTAACTCACTTCATAATGAATTAAAATTAGTTAAGAAATACTCCAATATATTACTTATTTATGTATATCAATGCATTCTTACCATTTAGTGACATTAAATCCTTCATTTTAAGCAGTATGTTTTTTAAAAAATACCATTTAGTGACATTAAATCCTTCATTTTAAGCAGTATGTTTTTTAAAAAATAGACCTGTATTCATATTGTTAATACATTTCTGTTCATTTTACACTGTAAGTTTTAGTGACATTAAATTGTTCATTTTAAACAATAAGTTTTTTTTAAATAGTAGACCTGCATTCATATTGTTAATACATTTTTGTTCATTTTACACAGTAAGTTTTAGTGACATTAAATTGTTCATTTTAAGCAATAAATTTTATTTAAAGAGTAGACCTGCATTCATATTGTTAATACATTTTTGTTCATTTTACACAGTAAGTTTTTAAAGAAATTAAGAAATTTATGTTCATTTTAAACAGTAAATTTTTAAAAAATTAGAAAATTTCTCTTTATTTTAAAGAGTAAGTTTTTGAAAAAATAAAATCAGCATTAATATTTTTGTCACATTTCTATCCAGAGGCAGGGAGGGATCATCATGTAGAGGTTGTTAAGATAAGAGTTGATAGTCCACAAATAAATAAGTAATTAGATAGTTAACAATAACCATGATTTAATTCATAGTAATAACCATAAAGTTGATTTAATTCATAGCCACCGTTGAAGAGTCTGCGCTCTTAAATTCTTTCCATCGGTCGAGGCCTAAACACTCGGTAGTAGTTACTTGTCACATTAAATACAATATATATTCAGATACACTGCAATCGATACACCACAACCCTAATATGGAGCTCATTTATGTATGGAGCGCGCGTTGCTCTTATATATTTACATCAATGCTGTCAAGTTACAATGCATTGCGACATTTTATAGAGTTTGTCTCGATTCTTTTCGTTACAAAACTTCGGAGAATCCATCCATTCCTGGTTCTCTCTTTTTCTCATCCATGGCGAGCTGTAGAGGATTGCTCGCCATCGGTTTATTTCTTGCATCGCTGCACATGTKTATRGAGCCTGCCTACTGCCTTGTGCTAACAGTAGCTAAGGTGGGAGGTCCAGGCGTTTTCACGACGGTGCAGCAAGCCATCAATGCTGTTCCAGTGAATAACAAGAGCCCTGTCTTGATTAATGTCAAACCAGGCACTTATAGGTCAGTAGTTGATTAACCCTACCTTATTTTTTCTGAGAACGTAGTGATCTGGGCTTGCTCTGTGTATGGCTGCATTTCTGATTAATTATTTAGAGAAATCTTTCAAAAGGTGGGACAACGGGGCTGGTTCTGATCCTTCTCAGAAACTTTTCCATTCAGCCCAGATCACTGTAGCAACTGGGCTGGTCCTGATCCTTCTAGACCATTATAATCTTGAATGTTGTCTGAAGATCGATATAATCTTGTTTGAAAGACTAAATAATATCTTCGTTCCTTATTTGTTGTACCGCGCAGGGAGAAGGTGACTATCCCTGCAGAAAAGCCATTCATAACTCTGACTGGCTCGGGCGCCCAGAACACCATCATCACTTGGAATGATAGCGCGAAATCGAAAGGTGGGACATATTACTCGGCCACCGTTACTGTGTTTGCTTCAGATTTCACAGCCAAACAAATCACCATGCAGGTAAGGTATTTGAACTGGCTATTAATATCATAGTATAACATGAGATGATTTAAAGGGTAGAGTTATGCAGAATTCATATGGTCCCGGTACACTTTCGGTGGGGGATCAAGCTGTCGCGTTGAAGATTTCGGGAGATCGTTGTGCGTTTTACGATTGCAGATTTCTGGGGTATCAGGACACCGTGTTAGATGACCTTGGGAGGCATTACTTTCGAAACTGTTTCATTGAAGGTGCCGTCGATGTCATATCCGGCAACGGAAAATCAATCTATCAGGTAAACCAAATAGAAATCATGAACAGTGGTTTGACTGTTTTTTTCTGTTTCAGAAATCATGAAGAATATAATTTTTGGTTTTGTTGATCACAGAACTGTGAACTTCATGCCATCCCCATAAACAATGGCGCGTTTACAGCTAATAAGAGATCCTCTCCTTCTGAAGACTCGGGCTTTGTCTTTCTGCAATGCAAGTTGACAGGAAAGGGATTAATGCATCTGGGGAGGCCTTGGGGACCTTACTCCACAACACTGTTTGCTAACTGTTACATGGATGGCATTATCTTCCCAGAAGGGTGGGGAAACTGGAACGTGCCCGCAAGACAAAAGTAAGCCGCTGTTATATGCTATCCCCTCACCGTCCATGCACGGACAATTAAAATTTCATAGCTCATTCTTATGTTATCATCGTCGTGTCTGTGTGCAGGACTGTGTATTATGGGCAGTACCAATGCTCCGGGCCTGGAGCAATTGCAAACAAAAGAGTTCCGTGGTCACATACATTCACTGATCGCACGCAGATCGCACAGTATTTGAGTATCAGTTACATTGATGGGAATAAGTGGATCAAATAGATGGCATCATCCCTCTATAATGTGAGGGAACATCATCTCAATTAGCAAGCGAAGGGTGCCAGGAGTCTCGCCCATGATTACTCACACTCCATTTTGACTCATCTAATTTAAATATAAATATATTTTTGTCTAGTGAATTTTATTCACTCTCGTTACTGTGCCTGCCGCCACCTGCTGGATTTTTATGCCCTGGGTTTACTGTACCAGCCGCCGCTTGTTTGATTTAGATTAAAAGGTAAACAGGTTAAAAAGTGATTAATTGTACTTATTTTCAATAGGTATACACCTTTCAACCTAACTAACGATTCTAAACCTAACTAACGATTTGGTAGCACATAAAAATACAAAGTTGGTAGCACATAAAAATGCAGAGTTGGTGACTTAGACAATTGACGTCAAGTCAAGTCCTCACGACTGACGGGGGAGCGGGGATGAAAGGAAAGCGTGGAAAAATTGAGCTCAAGCTGGAGAGGACGCTTTAAAAAATCCTCGAATTTTCTCCTCATTAAATAAAATTTCCCCTCATTACTTTCAAGTCAAGTCAATACACTCATTTCTCTGTAATTGCCTTGCAATTTCCTTTTGTGTAATTAATTGCCTTGCGATTTCCTTCTGTGTAATTGCCTTGCAATTTCCTTTTGTGTAATTAATTGCCTTGCGATTTCCTTCTGTGTAATTGCCTTGCAATTTACTTTTGTGTAATTAATTGCCTTGCGATTTCCTTCTGTGTAATTGCCTATGGTAATTTTTCCCCACAAGTGTTTTATATGGTAGTTTTTCTCTCTTTCCAACTCAGAGTTTGAAGCGAGCGACTTTTCGACGATTGAGTGGTGGGGCACAGAGATGAAAGTAAAGCTTGGGAAAATTGTTCGATAATACTGAAATTCCCCCGATTTTTTCACCATTAACATTAAAGTCATGTCAATATGGACAGTTCACGATTTGGAGGAAAATCCTCCAATTTTCTCTTCATTGAAGAAAAATTTCACCCGATTACTTTTAATTCAAATCAATACACTCCTTCTCTGTAATTGCCTTGCAATTTCCTTATGTGTAATTGCCCCATCTTTTCGGCGAAGTCAAATCAATACAGACAGATCGAGGCTAAAGGAATACTCCGATTTTCTCTTTATTTAAGAAAATTTCGCCCGATTTCTTTCAAGATACTCATGTCAAGTCAATTCACTCTTTCCTCTGTAATTACTTTGCACTAGCTCCTCCAATTCTGTGGTAAATTTACAAATTCTGGTCAATGTATATTTTTTAATATTATTTAAAATTTTAGAAATACTTTATATTTTAATATTAATATTTTTATAAAAATGTACATCTCTCTGAATAAAAAAGTACTATAATTTCTTTTATTATTGAAAAATGTCCATGTATCATAACTTATTAAAATAATAATAAATAAACTAGCATACTCCAAGTGAGAATGAGAATGCCAAAGTATTTTTTAGATTTTTGTTTTTGGAATAGAAATATTATATATCAATATGATTCCACATTCTAATTTTCTTCATATTTAAATATTTTACGTTTTAAGATTAACATTTCATGTTATAAAATTTAATTTCAAGTTAGTGTGCAAAATTTAAAGTTAGTCTTTTAATTTGGAGGCCAGTCTACAATGATGTGGTCATCCTTAAAGCAAATAAAATAGTATGGTAAAAAAAAACGACTTACTTTACCTTTTCGACCACCTCAACCCCTCGACCCCCTCTTCTACCTCCATAACCACTTCTTCTATGATAATCATTTTCTCTTCTGCCTTGGTTTTGATCTACTAATAATTAGAATTGTTTCCATTGTGTTGGCATTTTGATGTAGCATTGGTATTGTCTTAACAGAGGGTATGTATTGTGACCAAGATGGATCTAGACCTCGTGATCATGGGAGAGGAGGCTAGATACTAATATCTTAGTGATAACATTGTTGTTGGAAATTCTCCCCCTAAATTCCCTAAGGCTAGAATTGGATTGAAACCCCCAAAACGAAAAGCCTAACCTGGCTACCACTGTTTTAATACGGTTTTAATAAGTAATTATTAGATGTTCAAAAAAGATAGTGGCACTACTATATACCATAGTTACCAAATTTGACCATATTGGCTCAAAAAATTTGAAATTTGATGATAGGATTTGCTTCACGTATTGATATGCCAATTAGAGTTCAATGCGGGAATTTATGGGTTGATTACATATTTCTAAATAAAAAAAAATGGCAAAGAGTCAATTTGTGAGAATTTGTTCATCGAGAATGTAAACCAAAAACTATACATAATTAAATTGAAGTTCAAATATTGTTCTATAATCAGGATTGGATTTCCTTCCACTATAAGAGGAAGGAGATTTAGGTTGAACCTTCACTTCAGGTTATAGTGAAAGGAGATTTAGGTTGAACCTTCACTTCTGGTTAGTAAACCCTTGTATTAAATTTAATGTTGTTTATTTGGAAGACATTGAATTTATCTCCATAGTTCACCATACCCATGCTCATGTTCCCTCTTAAGCTTACTTTCATATAAAATTAGAATTTTTAAATCAATAATTTAAAGTTCAGCGTGGTCGGTATGTATCATGCTCATGTTCCCTCTTAAGTTTAATTTCAATAATTTATATGATTTTTCAATGCATTTTTATTTTCTAAATATTCCCTCTTAAACCATTTTCAATAATTTATTTGACTTGTCAATGCATTTTTATTTTCTAAAAACATAAATATAATATCCTAAGAAGCCACTTGTTAAGATAAAACCTTTTATCTTACTTGTTACGTATAAAATAAATTTAAAAATAAAAATAATATTTAATATAAACAATATCATGTGGTGGTTACATTGCAATTACGGTAAGGTTTATGTAGAGATTATGATTAGATGTGAATGGAAGGAATATGAATCCATTGGATGTGAACAGAAGGAATATGAATCCATTACTAATAGTTTAGATTCATTTAACTCCGAATTTATCAAGCATGGAGAGATCAAATTTTTGGAGGTGCAAACCCTAATGTTACATGAACATGTCCCTTATTCTAAACTATCTAGACCCAATAATAATAATAATCATTGATCTTTATACAAATGTTATGTTACTTAAGTTGAAATTGTTTTCTAAAATTGTATTTGATGATGATTATGATGATTAACCTCCATATTTAAGTAACTAAAAGTTATATTTTTTAATTAAAAAAAAAAAAAATTTAAAATTATATTAATAAAAACTAATTGGATAATCTTGAATATTATAGTTTTTTTTTTTTTTTTAAATAATCTTGAATATAATACATTTTTCATGTTTTAAAAATAAACTCAAATAAGATATTATAGGTTTTCATGTTTTAAATTATATTAATAAAAACTAATTGGATAATCTTGGATATTATAGGTTTTTCTTATTTTAAAAATAATCTTAGATATTATAAGTTTTTCATGTTTTAAAAATAACCTGAAATAAGATATTATAGGTTTTTATGTTTTAAAAATAATAATAATAAATATTTTTATTAATATTATCATTTGAAATTTTAAATATTAAAATTAAAATTGAATATAAACAAGAATTACCTATATTTTTATTAATGTTCTAATTTTATATTTAAAACTAATATTGTTATTAATTTTAAATAATTCTTAATAATATTGTTATTAATTGTAAATGATTCTTACATTTAATATGTACCCCGTTTGGAAGAGGTGACTATACAATAAAAATCCCGTTCCAAACACAGTCTTTAATGAGATGGCGTACCAGCCATTAATGAAAGGGAAGGGTGTGTTGAAAATGGGGCAGCTATGAATTAATAGCCCGAACTTGAACTATCCGGAATGGAAGTTTTCTGAACGTTCATTGGCCACCTTGATTCCGAAAAGACCGTATGATGTACCCTCTTGCCCTTCCTTTTGCTTAATATATAATAAACTATAAAATCCGCTACTTAAATTATAATAAATGGAGTGGTATTGTTGGCAGCCAACCCAATTTTCTTTTCGATTACTCTCGAAAGCTGCCTACACCCCTTGCGGTATCATGACTAATCATTGTCGCATTGTGTTAATGGACATGTGTCTCGTTTTTTCAACCATTACAATTCAATTTCGACTCAGTTTTCACAATTGCAAATGTGAAAACACCTATCTCGTTGATTATACTGTCGTCGTCTTTTTGATTTGTTAGTTGATACTTGATCACTGGTTTATCGTATGATTGATAAAGGTTTTACAAGACTTATGTTCTTGATTATTGTCTTACCTTGATTACGCATTTGGATATATTCCACCATTAAACCTTTGG
Source organism: Picea mariana (assembly GCA_032191745.1). Taxonomy (NCBI): domain Eukaryota; kingdom Viridiplantae; phylum Streptophyta; class Pinopsida; order Pinales; family Pinaceae; genus Picea; species Picea mariana. The sequence goes on from JASDQU010738128.1 coordinate 133,135, forward strand.
GCATGAAAGTTATTGGTCTTATTTATGAAAATTATAACGTATTTGCTCATATTGTTTTATCCTTGTTATGGTTTTCATTCATTTGATTATCATATGAAAAAATTGCATTGTGTGGCTCTAAGGTTTTGGAATACAAACGCATGTGATATACACCAACTATAATGGCAAGTTCGTATAGGTATGACAACTATGGTTTTGATGGCGCATAAGTTGATCTTATTCGATTTTGGGAAATCGATTCTTGGCAT
>JASDQU010738129.1:5179-21126 GCA_032191745.1 Picea mariana
ATCTGGCATTTTTACCTTAGCCAATTATTTGCTGATTTTTTACTGACGTAGACTCCTCATGGACATTGACTTAGAAAAACTTGTCCAAATGAGCTAAAAATTGGTCCAAGGGTGTAGGGAGTCATAATAAATTTTATTTTGTTACTCATACCCCTACAAAAAATCCCGAAGTACCAAATTTTTACATTTTACATAAAAAATAATTAAAATTTTCCAATTAACGAGAAATTTTAATTATTAAAAATACCTATGAAAAATTAATGTAATTCTGAGAGACTCTAGGAGATGTCTATCATGTTCATTTACAACAATTATATCCTTTATTTACCTACTAGTATCAATCATTAGAACATCTTTAACCACTTTGGAGGATTATTGAGTGAAAAATTTAAGTAATTAAAATTGTTGAAAAGAAAAATTAATTACCTAAGGAAAAAAACACTTGATGAAAGGAATTCCCTAATGATAAATTCCTAGGCCACTAAATTATTACAAAAATTGATCCATGATAACATGTTACATTACAAAATTTTCCCACGCAGGGGAACAAACATTCCATGGAGAAGATGAGAGAGAAATAGAAGTTTTGGGGGCCAAATTGCCCTGTTGAGCCATAGGTCTTCAACCTTGTCATGTCACAAGTTATATCTCTTCATTGTACATGAAGTTGACACTTAGGGGGTCAAAATATGGCTCCACATGAGTACGTGTGCTTAATCTTTGGGAAGGAGAGCATGCGATAACCTCATAAACTGCAACCATAAATTATCACCAATAACCAACATAAGTACATGTGTGAAGAAATAAACAATAATAAATAAATTAAATGACTATACAATGATTTATATACATAAATGAAATAATAAAAATAGAAAAATAAAGGAGAAAGGTTAGAGATACGTTATAGAGGGTGCCCCTTTGGACACTATTAGCACTTTGTAAATTTTTTCCGGCTGATAGAAAAATGACAGAGGTAACTGTTTCAACCAACTTTAGAGCTGGGTACTATCCCGCTCTGCTCGGAGAGGGCTCTCTCATGTCACTTGATGTTCTTTGTAAATCAATAGCTAGATTTGGTTTTGTTTTGGGGTTTTTTATAAATTTGTTATCCAAGAAGGGGAGGGACACTTAGGGCTATGGAGTCGAAATTTTGAAAGTGAATGAAAACAATGACTGGCCAGTAGAACTCTCCAGAGGATAAAGGCTAATTGAGGCAATGAATCTATGTTGTAAATTTGTATTTAAGCAGAGTGTAAGAAGAAGGGGAAAACAAGTAATTGCATTAGCATTACTGAAATGAATTCTGAATTAGTTAGGAAGAACATTACACAGTTTAAATTTCTTAAGTCGAGAGCATCGCAAGATCAATTTTGAGCTTTTAACTATCCAATTTAAACAAAAGACAATGCATATGGAATAAAATAACACAGGAAATACATACAATGAGAGGAGACAAAATGCATATCACCACCATTAGAATATTTTCATAGAGACTTCAAAGCTTCTACATATGTATTCAATCCAGTTCCAAAAAATTACAATGGAGTTCAGAACAACCAGAATATGTTCCCTTGCACTTCTTCCCACCCTAATACATACGTATCTCTTAACATTTATATAAACAATGAGTCCTTTCGTTTCCAAACTGATTACAAATAAAGAAACGTTTCGTTTGGAAATCGTTTACAAGAAAAATAGGCTTCACAACGCCACCTGTAATTATCAAACTGTAATAGATGTGTAAAATATGAGAACGTTTTTTGTAGATAACATTATTATGAAGAAAAAACTCTCTCGGTTTCTCCAAATTCATCTCCAACTATCCGGAACACATGCCGCAAAAACATGTCTCGAACAAGAAATCATGAACACTAAAAAATAGGGTTCAAATATTTCTTTGAATCTACCAATCCATTAGACTTTTGTAAAATATGGGGGAGATTTTTGTATAGCATATTGTCTTGAGTAAAAACCTCTCTCAGTTTTGTGAAAAGTTTTCCCATCTGTCCGGGATCTGCATTTGAAAAATATGTCTCCAACAAGAAAATATTGAATCCGGAAATATAAGTTTTCAATATATCCTTGATTCTTTCAGTATGTAACAAATATGAGAAATATGGGAGAGGTTATTTTTATTTGGCTTGTACTGAGTATAAACCTCTATAGTGCTATCCATTTCGCTTTCCATTTCGCAACAATCTTTGTAGCGCTTGGATTTCAAAAAAATTTGGGACGAGGCAAAACTGTTTGGGATAGACTGTTTTTCTCCCCAAAATGCATCCGGTGGGGCCACATGGTCCCGAGTCTAAACCACAGTATTCTTATTGGCCCACTTTCAAGAATTAACCTCCGCACTAGTTGTCCATCTGATATGATCCCTGACTGTTGATCTACGATGCCTGAGATCTGTGGCCCGCCGAGTCCCATCAACTCTGCACTCCCACTAGCTTTAGCCTCCTCCTGTTGCATTTGGCCCTGTCTTCCATTTTATCATGCTTCCACATTAGTTTAGTGCCTCGCTAAGTCTTGGAAACTAGATTTCTCACAGAAATTGTTATAGTGATAACATGGGCTCCAATTGTGGATGCTATCCTCCCTGTGAGGTAGAAAAGAACGACAGATCGAGTGCCTATCCATTGGGCTTCTCCTAAAATGTGTGTGTGTACCCTTCTCCAACCTGTCACTAGTGTCTGTTGAAAATCAAATTTTGCACACTGCTCTCAACTGGATACTGAACATTGAATACACCACTGAAATATGACTGTACGCACTACTAGAAATCCAAACTAAAAAATTCTTGACCAACAATATTATTCACACACTCCTACCTACCCTACAAATGATGAAATGAATACTCAATCAAGTGATGCTAAAGTTCCAATGTATCCAATCAAGCAATTGGCTTCCCTATTTTCCTTTGCTCACATTTTTCTTAAGCGAGAAGAAAAATTTAAAAGATGGAAGCTGAAAGAAAAAATTGAATCCAAAATCTGAGCTTATGAATGAAACAAATTCCTCCTTCACTGATGACTATAATAGGATGGCCACAGGATCTTGAAAACCATGAAAAATCATTTATTCTTGATGAACAAAAACATAAAGACAAGCCTCTTTCATAAGTGTTTGTTGTTTTTGCTCCTTTTCTTCTGTTCTGAGAACATTTTCAAATGAAACGACAGCAATAGGTTTGTCTACTCTTCCATGCATATCAACAAAAATATTCATACACTCTTGAACATCTTCAAATATGACAGCCATATTATGTGCATCAAGGATATCCTCTTGTTCATCAAACACTTCTGATTTGGTTTTATTAACCTTCTGGAAATTTGCTTAAGGACTGTCATTTTGAATTTCAAATGAATGAATGGAAATAAGATCTTGTTCATAATCTTCTTGTAAATGTGAAAATCTAACATCATGAACTATTTCATAGTCTAGAATTCCCATGGATGCATTTTCAAAACCATGATTTTCAAATGAATCAAATAAAACAATTGCTTATCCATTATCTTTTTGTATTTCTGATTGAAAAGTGGCATACACTATTTTGTTGCTTTCCTGAAACTCTATGTAATTTGTTTGTTCACTACTTGAAGTCTCCATAGATGCAGTTTTAGAATCCTCATCCATGTCTAGGCCACTTAGAATTTGAACAACCACATCATTCACAGGGGAAGAAAGACAACTTTGAAACACATTGTCTTGCTGGAAGTCTTGTTGAATATCTTCATCAAGTTCAGGAGAAGGAAAATGAATTTTAACAACAACTTCTTGATCAGCTTCATCTTCATCCAAAGGTGGGGACACTGTTTTTTGTTGGGGTGAATATTCATAAAGGGCTTCTATGATTTCATCATTCATAAACTCTTCATCACCAAAAACATTTTCAAGGTACTTAATGAAATGTTCACAAAATTCACAACAATTTTCAAAGACCAAGAATGAAGGATTAGATTCTCCATAATGCTTAAAGAATGTTATGTGGAAATTCTTAAGAGAGTATAAGCTACCTGGTTTTAAACCTTCATACCATAATCTTTCTTTCCCCTCTAGAGTAGACATAAAAATTTTCATCAAACAATCCTCATGAAATTTAACCCCCATGTTACATATGTGCATGTGAAATCTAATCAAGTGCAAGACAACATCATTTCCTTTCCCATCTTCGAATTTAGACAAATAGTTTTGCCAATCTATGTGAGGAATATGATTTGGAAAGCCATGAATATGAGAGTGATTCATTGGAGCATACCTTGCATATCTGTAATCCATCTTGAATCAATGGAGTCATTAATAAAATATTTAGGTTACTGAGTCTTTGGACAGTGGAGTCGCCATACAAATTTTGAATTCTAGATTCTTGAAAATGGAGTCGCCAGTAAAAATTTAAATTTCTGGATTCTTCTACCAGTGGAATCACCTTCAAACTATTTTTCGATGTATGGAGTCTCCAGAGAAGGAATACAACCAATATGTGCCTAAGTGTCTGTTTCTCTCAGACCTTAGAACTCAACCATGTTGTTCTTTATCAGGGAAAAGTTTTCAATTTCATCCCCGGTAGCGGTGCCAGAATGTTAACACTCTATAAATTTTGTCTGGCTGATAGAAAAATGATAGAGGTAACTGTTTCAACCAACTTTAGAGCTAGGTACTAGCCTACTCAGTTCAGAGAGGGATCTCTCATGTCACTTGATGTTCTTTGGCAATCAATGGCTAGATTTGGTTTTGTTTTGGGGGTTTTTATAAATTTGTTGGCCAAGAAGGGGAGGGACAATTAGGGCTATGGAGTTGAAATTCTGAAAGTGAATGAAAATAATGAATTGATGGTAGAAATCTCCATAGGATAAAGGATAAATGAGACAATGAATCTCAATTGTAAATTCGTATTTAAGCCGAGTGTAAGAAGAAGGGGAAAACAAGTAATTGCATCAGAGCATTACTGAAATGAATTCTGAATTAGTTAGGAAATAAATTACACAGTTTAAATTTCTTAAGCCAAGAGAATCACAAGATGAATTTTGAGCTTTTAACTATCCAATTTAAACAGAAGACAATGCATACAGAATAAAAGAGCACATGAAATACATACAATGAGAGGAGAGAAAACTCATATCACCACCATTATAATATTTTCATAGAGACTTCAAATCTTTTGCATATGTATTCAATCCAGCTCCAGAAAATTACAATGGAGTTCAAAACAACCAGAATTTATGCCCTTTCACTTTTGCCCAACCTGATACATGCGTATCTCTTAACATTTATACAAACAACGAGTCCTTTCATTTCCAAATCGGTTACAAATAAAGAAACGTTTCGTTTGGAAACCATTTACAAGAAAAATAGGCTTCACAACGCCACCTGTAATTATAAAAAATTAATAGATGTGTAAAATATGAGAACTATTTTTGTATATAATATGATTATAATAAAAACCTCTCTCGGTTTCTCCAAATTCATCTCTAATTGGCCGGAACACGTGACACAAAAAAATGTCTCGAACAAGAAATCATGAAAACTAAAAAATAGGGTTCAATTATTTCTTCGAATCTCCCAATCCATGACAGCTGTGTAAAATATGGGGGAGGTTTTCGTATATAATATTGTCTTGAGTAAAAATTTCTCTCGGTTTTGTGAAAATTTTCCCTATCTGTCCGAGATCTGCATTTGAAAAAGATGTCTCCAACAAGAAAATCTTGAATCCAAAAATATAAGGTTTCAAGATGTCCTCGATTCTATCAGTATGTAACAAATATGAGAAATATGGGAGAGGTTATTTTTATTTGGCTCGTGATGAGTATAAACCTCTTTCAGCTTCTCAAAATGTGCTATGGTTTGCCCGGAATTCACCTTGGAAGATGACTAGTCAAAATTACTTGAAATCATGGAAACTGAGACTTGAAAACTGATATGCGTGAAATTGATCAAATTCGCCTGCAAATGGTTTAACCCCCAACTTACTTTCACTAGCCATTTTGAAACAATCTTTGTAGCTCTTGTCTTTCAGAAATTTCGGGGACAAGGCAAAGCGGTTTGGGATAGACTGCTTTTCGCCCCAAAATGCATCCAGTGGCGCCACGTGGTCCCGAGTTGAAACCACGGTATTCTTATCGGCCCTCTTTCAAGAACTAACCTCTACTCTAGTTCTCTGCCTGATATGATCCCTGACCATTGATTTGTGGCGCCTGAGACTGTGCCCCGCTGGGTCCCATCAAATCCGCAATCTCGCTAGCTTTAACCTCATACCACTCTATTTGGCCATGTCTTCCAGTTTATCACGCTTCCACATTAGTTTAGCGCCTCGCTAAGTCTTGGAAACTGGATTTATCACATAAATTGTTATAGTGATAACAAACACCAAATGGCTCATCATTTGAAAAATAGCTTGAGTTTTTTCCCATTCCTTGGGATATTCATGGGCTCACCATCCAAGTGGATGAGGTATAAATAATTAGAACCTGCTATTTCCTAGATCATATATGGACCCAACCATAAGCTGTCAAACCTTCCATGTTTTCTTGGTTATTCTTTGTGTTTATCCCATAACAACACTGTATCGTCGATTCTTAAATCCCCCTGTCTTACTGGTTTATCAAATTCCCTTTTAATATTTTCCTTATTTTTATAACTCTAATTATGATCCTTTCTTATGTTTTCATCCAACACAATTATCTGATTAATCATGTTTTGAACCACATCTTTTTTTGAAGTGAAATCCTAAAGTAAACCATATTATGGAAGCTTGAGGTGTATTGGCAATTTAACATCCAAACCATATACTAACTCAAATGAACTTTTCCTTGTTGAATCCTTTTTTTTTATTCTATCTGCCCTTAATTCATATTTAATTTGACTATCCCATGACTTCTTGTTTTCCCCAACAATTTTCTTAATTATGGTCATTAGATTTTTATTACTAGACTCTACTTGACCATTTCCTTGAGGATAATAATATGATGAATGGGATAATATAATGCCATATTTGAAACAAAAAGAGGACATTTCTGCTGAGCAAAAGGCTTTAGCATTATCTGTCACTATTTTTGAAGGCACACCAAATCTAGTTATTATCTCGTCTTCAACAAAATCCATAACCACCTTTTCAGTTTACGATTTAATAGAGATGGCTTCAACCCATTTAGTGAAGTAATCTGTAGTTGTTAATATCCATGAATAGCCATTACTTGAATTATCTTTAAATTTTCCTATGAAGGCCAAACCCCACTGCTAAAAAGGAGCTTCAACCACTACTGGTTGTAAAGGGACGGCAACTAACTTCTGATTTCCAGTGAAAAGCTAACAAGGATCACACTTTCTTACAAGTTTATGGACATCTGAAAAAATGGTGGGCCAATAATATCCAACTCTAATGATTTTATGAGTTGGTGTTCTAGTATCACAATGGCCACCACAAAATCCAACATGAATTTCATCCACCAGTTTCTTGTCTTCGACTTCATCAACACATCTAAGGATTATTACATCAGGATTTCTCCATCCTAGTCCATATTTAGCGATGACATACTTGGATGCTTTTAATATCAAGGCCCTTTTCTTATGACCCACAAGGTGGATTGGGCATGTAAGGTTCTTAAGTTAGAAAATTATATCTGCATACCATTCAACATGTTCAATCCTTAGGATGTTTAGGGAACATTCTAAATTATCATTTTGGAAAACCATACCCAAATCCCTTTCATTACTTTTAGACAACATTTTAGCTAAACCTTTCCTTTATTAATTTTATAGGCTTGATTTCTAAGTCATATTCTTGAATTTTAGCAATCCACCTTTAAACTCTTGTACCTAATCCTTCTTACTGAGATAATGCACCCTTAACTGGTGAATTAGGAACATGCCCAATTACTTTGGAGTACCCAATGAATACTCTAAAATGTTTTAGGGACTTTACCAAAGCATATGCTTGTTTTTGAACCATGGGGTATTTTAATTCTTCATTTTGCAAGGCTCTACTCATGTAAGCAATGGGTTGTTCTTGGTCTTGGTCATTTTTCTGAAGCAAAACACCAGTAATGGTATCTTCATAGGCAAAGGAGAAAACATGAAAGTCCTTGGAATAATCCGGACTTACTAGGACATGAGCTTCAAATATGGCAGTTTTGATTTATTTGAAGGCTTTTCTACTCTGATCATTCCATTCAGATTTGACATCTTTCTTAAGCAACTTATAGATTGGCTTAGCTATTTCTGCATAATTAGGAATGAATCTGTGAATAAAATTGGTTTGGCCCAAGAAGTATTAGAGAGATTTCTTTGATATAGGCAAAGGGACCTTTTTAATTGCTTCAATTATTTCTAGATCCATCTTAACCCCATCTTTGGAAATTAGGTGGCCCAAAATTTTCCTTCTGTTACCCCAAAAACCGACTCAGCTAAATTTAAAGAAATTTCAAATTCAATGCATCTTTCGAAAACTTGTTTTAAATGACTAATTTGAATCTTCCCATCCTTTGAAAGCATTGTCAAGTCATCTTGATAAATTTCAATGATTTTCCCAATCAATCCTCTAAAGGCATAATCCATAGATCTTTGAAAGGTAGCTTCAACATTAGACAAACCAAAATGAATTCTTATATATTCAAAGGTACCCCATGGAGTAGTGAATGTAGTTTTATGCATATCCTCTTCTTTGACCCTGATTTGATTGTAACCAGAAAACCCATCAAGCATTGAAATCATTCCAGAACTCATTACCCTTTGTAATAATGTTTCCACTTTGAGGAGAGGATACTTATCCTTTGTACACAAAATGTTCAAGTTTCTGAAATCTACACATAACCTTATCGAACCATTATTTTTCCTAGCCACAACCAAATTTGAACACCAGGAAGAATGTCTTGTTTGGGCTATTATTCTAGTTGCTAGCATTTTCTACAACTCCTTTTGGACCAAAGGAGATAGCTTGGGATTAATTTGTCTCAACTTTTGTCTAAATGGCTTATCTTCGTCCTTCAAAGGAATGGTATGTTGAGTAGTTTTATTATTTCTTCCCTTTCCTCTTTAGGTGTTCTTTTACCAATTTTCACCATTCTAGGTTCTTCATTAGTCCCAATGTTGACTTTGATATGATCACATAGTTTTACATCCATTTCTCCTTTGGTTTGTGACCATTTTTCCTGTCAAATAATTGTTCTAGTTCAACAAGGATTTTAGGGTCTGGGTTAATTTTCTGATCATCTTCTACATAATTTCATCCCTCTTCTTTTTCACTAATGTGGAAATCCAAAAATTCTTGTATGTTGTTTAAGAACTTAATGAATTGGTTATCATCATCAAATATTTTCCAATGATCCACATTATCCGGAGCTGAAGCCCTAAATATGACTTCTACTTTAATGTTTCCTTTAATTAAGTCTTGGGAGAGTTGAAGAGTAGAAGAAGCCACAATAAGCTCATCTGCTTTAAAATTCTTCTCTCTAGGAATAGCAATAAGGTCTAAGGCATCAAAATTTTCCATGGTGTCCCATATAGCATTCCTATATCTTATTACCCTTTCATATTTGCATGAAATTTTATTCGTAAGTTGTAGGATGACCAAATCTGAATCCCCTTTTATGTTCAAGCATTTGACACCCATATACTTGCAGAGTTCTAAACCAAGAAAAAAGCCTCATATTCAACTACATTATTRGTAGAATCAAACTCCAATCTATATGCAAACTTAAATTCCTAACCAGAAGGAGATTCAATGACTATGCCAACACCCTTCCYAGATCTAGAAAAATGAACCATCAAAATGCATGTCCCATACTTCACTAATTMTTTCATCTTTAGCTTCTTMTTCTATGGGCTCTAAAGAGTTAGACAAGATGACATGATTTCCAAAGTCTTCYTATTTATAATTTAATTCATTCCTAGGATTCCTTGGGTCTTCTACATGATACCTCCTTTCCAATTCTCTGTTCAATCTAAACATGACTCCATATAGAGTGGGAATGGTGGCATAAGTTAAATCCATTTGTATATTACCCCCCAAATATGCAGTTGTTTTTCTTGAGAGAAACATACCCCAAGAATCTGGTACATCAAACACCACTATGTCCATTTCTATTAGAATATCATGGAAGGCAGCCAAATGCACTTGTAATATTTTTATCAAACCATGCACCTTAATCATTTTACTATCCATGGTGCAAATGTTATGGTAAGGCCTTGAAATCCTTAAATTTAAATGTTCCATTACTTTCTTTGTCATAACATAGGAACTTGCTCCAAAATCAAGCATGCAATTGTGAAGGAGATGGTTATTCACAAGTAGAGAAAGAAAAAAAATGGTTGATTCTTTTTGTTTCCCCTATCCCAATTTTGCAAAATCATAGGTGCATCCTGGTAAGCTACAACTTGTGGCTTTTCGATATTACTGTGAGGAGGATCTTCTATAGCTTTGAGTAGTTTCTCTTTTTGAGATGGAATCTTCATAATTTCTGCTACAGGGACCAACATTTTTGCATTATTAAACCATCCTCCTAAGTCAATATTTAATTTTTTATTTGTAGGAACAATTGATTTAGGAGAGGGAGGAGGTACCTTAGGAACACTTGCTTGTGGCTTATCTTGATTTCTGGTTCCATTCCTTTTATAAGTGAAGCCTCTATATCCAGGCATTTCTGATACTTGCTTGGGAGTAAGCTTAGGACCAATTTTTTCAGTTCTTTTTTCCACAACTTCATTCATGCAATTTACATCCCTACCATGCTCTCTTAATTCCATCCATTCATTCATGCCCACGTTAGATTTCTGACCACACATGTTAACCTACTCATTTTCTGATTTAGAGGACTCTTCTTCATCACAAATTTGAATAAAGACTTTGCAAGTTGATTCTTCATGAAATTCCCCACAAGGCCTACAATATGGGATAACTTGGTTGTCAACCAAGTTAGTAGACTCAAAATGATTTGGGGGCCTTTTCTCTTGAGGTGGAGGTCTCTTTTTCCACTTATTATTTGTCTTATGATGCGATTTATTAACTTGATCCATTTCCATGGCTATCGACCTATTTTATACAACTACCATTTGATTATCATGGTCAATCTTCATTTTCTTAATTAATTGGGTGAGATCCTTTATGTCATCATTAGAATATTCTTGATTTTCCACTTTCTTCCTCTTCTTCTCATTGGGCTTGGAAGAAGTTCCCCTTGACAAACAAGGTAGATTTGAATTCCTATCATCTTGCATATTTTTATATATTTTATTAGCATACTTTTGCACATATTTTAGACTTGTTGGCTCTTTATCCCTTAACTGATATCTGATTTCACCCTCAAAGGATTCCATATAATGAATTAAGATATACACATCAAGAGGCTTAATAGTTTGAGAGAGGATTTTAACCAGGTCATTAAATCTCTTATTGAATTCTTCCATTGTTTCATTTTCCTTCTTTTGACTAGAGTTTAGAGCAACCAATAAATGATGATTGTCCTTCTTTTCACCCCATCTATCCATGAAGGCATCATGTATTTCCATTAAGGTGTTAAATTTGCCATCATCTTGTTCCACGAACCAGTTTGCGACATCTTCTTCCAAAGATAAGACAAAAATATTCATCTGAACATATTCATAATTGTGAGCATTACACCATCTACCGATGCACAAGTTGAAGTTTTTGACGTGAGTCTTGGCACTAATAGCATTGTTTCCCTGAAAATAAGGTGATTTATCAATATATTTGTTAGGAAGAGGATGAGGATAACCTTGAATATTGGTAAACTCACATGGCTTATATGGGTCACCCATAGGTGATGTAGGATTATTAGGTACAAATAATAGATGCATATTAGAGATTGCTTCTTCTCCAAGACTTTCAAGGAGACTACAAGGAGCTACTCTATTTTTTCTCTTCATATACACCCTTTCAGGTTCAGGAAGGGAATCAACCAAACCTCGAGGGTTTCACCTAGTAGGATACCTCAGATAATGGGTAAATGTAGTCACCACTTGGTGATTAAGAAATATATAATAGCAAATTTTAAGTTATGATAAATTAAGGAATAAGTTATTACTTAGTCTTTAAAGAATTAATTAAAATTGTCAATTAACCAAAGATAAGAGACTTATCCCCAACAAAGGTGCCAAAGATGTTTCCTCCTAATACACACCTACAAACATGGAGAAGTCTCCAACCCACTTGGTGCGTCCTTGGAGGCACAAACCTGAGTCTAGACTCACTGTCACCTCAATCTAGACTCCTTCCATCTAGGCTCACTCCTAGGGAATCGAAGGGGGGTAGACCCTATTAGACTATGTGAAAGATTTATTTTAGTTCTAGGAGTTAATTAATTTATGGATTAAGGAGACCCAACCCAATGAAAAGAAACAATGAAAAATGCAATTCTTTTAATGACGGGAAAAACCTTTCTTTACAAAATAACAAAAGACTAGTGCCTAAAGATTACCAAATTTCACTTATTGAAATATGCAAAATAAAATATGCTTCTACAACTTGAAACAAAATATGGAATATATACACAATGATTTAAACACATAACTTTACACTTAAGACAATTATTTCTTAAAGAATAAATAATGCTTTGGCAATTAAATATTCACAAGTAAAGAACCTGCTGAAAATAATGAAATGTAAATGCTTGAAAATAAATTACATGAAAAGGAAATTTCAAGACTTGAAATTTAAATGTTTTGAAATGTGAGTAGGTTGCTTTTAATAAATTTCAAGGTCTCTCTCTAGCTTAGGGTAATTAGGTGTGAATTGTGAGAATCCTAAACTATGTGACTACCCCAAGCTCCTTATCCCCTAACCAAGAGGAAGTGTTGCGTACTCAAAAAGACAACACCAAGGTTCACCCCTAGCTCCACAGGTCAAATCCAAGGTGTTAGGCACTCAACAAGGTGGAAACTTAGTACCGTAAAACCGTCCTTGACTACAACCCCTTATACCCTCCTCAAGTCACCTCTTTTTAATGGTGAAACAATAATGAAACTGAGTGCCTAATTAGACTAGCCACATGATCCTTTTCCCTTTATTATTACCCAAGATCCACAAAGTGGCAAGGAGAGGAAATATGGGGCAAATGGTGGGGTCAAGTTTTAATTACTTGCAAAAATTGAAATCTTAACTACTATCCAACACAATTTTGTAAGGGTGGCAAAGCCACTCACATGCAAGGTGTGGGAAAAATAAAAATAACTTAGAAAGATGAAAATAACTAACTAGCCACAGAACTTTGTCTCAAGGACAAAGGTGGGAAAAAATTATACAAGTTAACAAGCCTCACAACTTTGGCACAATGTGGAAGACGAGCCTACCAATTTTGTGACCAAGGTGGGAAAAAGAATCGAAAGTAAAACAAGTAAATGCTAGCCACTCAACCTTCTCTTTGTGGGAGAAGTGGGGCAAAAAAATTGAGCAAGAATAAAAAACCTAAACTAGCCAGCACAATTTTGCAAGGGTGGCAAGGCCACTCACATGCAAGGTGTGGGAAAAATATTTGAAATACTTTACAGTTTTACAAATTTGGAAAATAAATAAAGAATGCAAGCCCAAGAGACTCTATTTGGCTACTTACAATGATTTAGAAAGTAAAAGGAGTGAAAGGGTTGGGCACCACAACTCTCGGATGCTTTCTTGAGTTTCTTGTGGACAAAAATGGGTAGCACCTACCCTTAAACTGGCAAAAACTAGCATACAACTGTTGATACGGAGAGGGGGGTGAATCAGTATCAAGTACAATTTAAAAACCTTTCCAACTTATACTTAAACCATTCAATTATATCCAATGACCAATGAACAATAGTATACAAGTTACACCAATACACCACAATACAACATGCACAATATATGATAAATAATCAATAGTTATTGTTCAAGGGAAGTAATGACTTGCTTCAGGACTGGTCAAAACCTTATCTTCCACAGAGTGTATCTCCATAATTGTAGTGAATCAAGAGCTGAAACTTTTACCACAGGTACCTTGATATGTCTTCTAAATACCATATCAATTTCACCATCTGAATCATTCTAGAAAAAAAATTATAGTGAAAATGGTAAGATGACCTAAAAATAACATACCTTAGTACACATCACCAAAATACTTCATCCTCCCTTGAAATCCAACCTTCTTTACTTATGATTTCCTCTGAAATTAGACTTGTGAATCAAATGAATGTATAAAGATATTTATTTATACCATTTATGTCATTTCCTTTTAACATTAGGGCTGACCTGACACTTTCTTATTTTGTAATTCTTTTCTTTAATTATCTTCAAGGCCTACATGTACTTCCTTCTTCAATTCACTTTGCCATCTTTAGAAATTCATTTCTCCTCAACCATGAGGATCCACGTGACGTTCCACATACCACTGGAAACAAAATGATGTATACTATCCATCCATGGGTGTTTTATATACATGTGCATTGTCCTTCATGTCCAAATACCTTCATCGATCTTGCAATCCAAAACCAATGACTAGGGTTGACATCAATGACAACAACCAATCTTCCAACAATATCCCCCTTTTTCATTGATGGAAACACTCATGCTCCCCCTATCATCATGATCCCAATTTCTCTCCCCCTTTGACATCAATGGAAAAGGGTAGAGCTTCTCCCCCTGAGTTTAATGGAAAAAGGTAACCTTCTTCTTTGGGGTTGCTCCCCCTGAACATGTGGCACTCAATAACACTTCATCCTTATTTTTGGTCTTTGGGACTTTTTCTTCCCTAGAATTCTTTTGTGTGGATTTTGTCTTCTCTCTCTTCTTCATGTCTAGGATGTATATGTTTTTCGGTCTTCTTGTTGCAGTTGCAACCAATCTTCCTGAGTTATTTTCTCTGATTTTACATTTTCGGGAGTCAAACGTAAGAGTGTATCCTTGATCACATATTTTGCTGACACTGAGGATATTATGCTTCAGATCTTCAACCAATAAGACTTTTCCTGCTTTTACATTTTCACTTCCAAGATTTACAGTTCCTTTTCCAAGTATTTTGGTAGATGAGTCATCTCCAAATGCAGCATTTCCACCCTTTTTCTTCAAGCTGACAAATTTGCTTTGATCTCCGGTCATATGAGATGAGCACCCACTGCCTATGAACCATTCATCTTCTTCTTTGCATTCTTTAGTGATCAATGCTATTCGAAAATTTTCATTGTGTGGAATTTCTTTCCTTTTCCATGTTGTAGTTGGTATACAGAATTTTGGCATACGATTATCTTCCTTCATCTCTCTGCAATCTCATGCTTTGTGACCAAGATTATTGCACTTGTAACATACAATATTTTGATCCATCAATGGGTCAAATGGATTAAAATTTATGTTGATAGGTCTACGAACATTTCCATATCTATTATTTTCACCATTCATGTAGCTTGCATAGTTATTCCTTTCATTGATTCTACAATTGATTGCCTCATGTCCAAAATTTCCACAAGTATAACAATGTCCAAGAAAGAAATTTTGATACTAGGAGTAAGTGATATTCTTTATGGTGTGGTCCATCTGGATTCACGATCTATTCTTCTGTAGTTTCCTTCATAATGATTTCTTTCATACCTGATGGGAGAGGATCTTCTTGATGTCTTATTCTTTCTGAATTCTAGTCTTCTATCTTGTTGTTCAACTTGTTCTCGAGTGTTGGTTTCATCATTTTCAACTTCCTTCTCTTGTTTGTTGTCTTCAAACTTTGATTGTATCCTAGTCTTGTCTTGTCGTTTGGAGATATTTTACTGCTAAGGATCTCATCTAATTTTTCAGTTCTTTTTCAAACTTCTTCTACTTTTCTATTGTCAATAGTAGCTCGCCTTTTGTGTGATCCAATTATGCTTTCAATTTCTCATAATCTTCTAATTGTTCCTTCAAGCTATTAATGGTCTTTTCAATCTTGTAATTCTCTTCTTCACAACTACTCAATTCACCTTTTAGTATTATGTTTGTGTTTGTAAGCTTTCAATTTTCA
>JASDQU010738129.1:67991-79444 GCA_032191745.1 Picea mariana
AAGCACTCATTTCCATGCTCTTCACCTGGTTTTTCCATGTTTCTAGTGACAACACCAACTGCATGTGAAATACTAACCATTTCCATCACAATCATCAAATTTACTACTGACATACAATACTCGATCCATATAACCCTTTTCTTGTTCATTAGTTAGGACATAAACCTGAAGAAAACTTACAATGGAAAGCCAAAGGGATTTTACTGGTTTCACATAATTCATACCAAATTTCCTGAGTATCTTCACCACATATTTTTGTTGTGATAACAAAGCTTACCATATCTCATGTCTCTGTGTCTTTCCATGCCCAATATTTTTTGTGTTGCTCCTAGATCCTTCATATCAAACATCCTAACCAACTGAGCCAATGTGTTGATCTCATACATGCTTGCGTTTGCCACAATCATAACATTTAACACCAAGATAATAAATATACCATAAACACAATGGTTATACACATTTCTTGTAAAATTTGGCTCACCATGAAGGAATCAAACATATTGTACCATTTGTCTAGCATGCTTCATGACATACAATGATTCTTGAGTTTGCAAACAAATTTTCTATTGCGATTCTGAACTAACCTTTATGACTATTCCATATACATCCCATTTTCCAAAAAAATCATGAAAAATAGTTTTAACATCTAGTTGTATTAACTCAAAATCAAGTAACACAACTAGTGCTAACATAACTTGAAGAAAAAAAAACGTTTAACAACTGATGAGAAACTTTCATGGAAATCAATACCTTCCAAATACCCTTTTGCTACCAATCATGCTTTGAACCTTTCATCTTTTACTATGTTTGTTTTTATAAAAGGAGATTCACCAAACACCGCATTTGTGTCCATGATGATTCTATGGGTAGTAGGGTCCCATAATCTGCATCCCTTAACTACATCACCATATCAAATATCTACATATTTGATCCGGATCCTAATTAGAATGTTGATAAAAAACATAAGCATCACAACTGAATAATTTCACATTTGAGTAATTACCAGATGACACATTCATACCTCTTCCAGAATCTTCTAGTCTTTTGCAATCGATGGTGACCAATTTACCAGATAGCACAACCACTTATGCCTACAACTATTGTCGCAACTTGGCATTCCTAAACATTCCCCTTTGATCCCAACTTCCTTGCAATAATCTCCAAGTTCCATGGATATGAACCTACCTTCATCATATATTCTCAAACACTTGATTGACCTGCCAATGTTCAAATATCTAGACATATCATCATTTCTACAAACCCACATTTTTGACCTAGACACATTGCTTTACCTTGAACTTTGCATTTGAACAACTTTGACCAAATTCAACCAAGCCAACCTAAGTGAACCTTTGTTGCTCACCTCTAGGGACTTTACACTGGAGTCTTTCTCCATTAACAAAAACTTCCCAAAATATGGAGAAACACTTTTATTGTTCAAAGTTAAACCTCACAAAACAAAGAGTGTAACTCTTAAACAAAAATGAATACACATATAAAAAAGATCATTTATAATATATATATATATATATATATATATATATATATATCCACCTCACCTTTTCTTTAATAGGGCACATCCATCCCCTTTAAACCTTTTATTCCTTAAAAGGAAAGGAAATGTCCACCTCTTCAAATGATTTAGCAAGGCCATTCTTATACCATGGTCATCGCACTCGCCTTTTCCATGCGGTCTGCCTAACTTTGATCCAATGATCGACGATCCTTTTTCTCTTTTTCTCTAGATCCTTCAACTTTGTTCTCGACTCTCTTTTGATCTAGATCTTTCAACTTTGTGCTTGGTTAACCTGCTTTGATATCCTTTTCTCTTAGATTCTCTGATACTACTTGTTAGGCACTAGAAGCATAAGCCTAACAAGATTTTAATGGTAAAGAATGTTATATTTGCAAATACGGAAATACAAATATCACATAAGACAACCAATAAGAATGCAGACAAGAAACACAACAATTTACGTGGTTCACCCAAACATTGGGCTACATCCACCAAGCATAGGTATCGGTTGTCTTATTATTTAGATCAAGGAGATTACAGCCAGCAGCCTGGAGAGGGCTTGAAGCCCGTGGCTCAATATTTGTCTTTCAGGCACACATATTTAAACAATTCTCCCATGGTYACAATGAAACTAATTCATTAATTATACATTCTAACTTAGGTTTCCTTATCTCAACCAAAAGATGAATAATAGGATCTAGATCCACATCCTGTGGGGATTTGTCATCACCATTTTAACAATCTCCACCTTGACAACAATTTGCCTGATGCCTTGTCTAATTTGATTCATCACCTTCAAGAGAAGCAAATCACAACCACAACTTCTCTTCAATACTGGTTCCAAAAAACATGTCTGCACAACTTGCTCGAATATGGACCACTCCACCTCCATTAGTAACATGTCTTACAAAGTGATACCATGTCCAATTTAGGTAAGCTGAACTATGTGTCAAATGAACAAGGCTTCGACTATCACATAAAACAAAACCTGCACTTTGTCCAAACTAACCCAATGGTCCCTTTATACTCATAAAAGACAGAACCTGAAGTAGATCTTTTCTTGTCCAAATCCTCCTGCAAAATCTGAATTATCTCAGACAAAAAACATTAAAACCACTATAGGTGATACATGTGCCTCTAAGATACCAAAGCACCCAATTTCACTACTTTACCTGGATTTTTCATGTTACCACTGACAACACCAACTACATGTGAAATGTTTGATACTTGAACATATCAAACCTTTCCATCGCATATTTTTTACTTCCAACTAGCATACAATACATAAGACAACCTTTTCTTCCATATTACAAGGATATACACTTGAAGAAAAACAAATGGAAAGCCAAAGGGATATTTTCCGGTTTCACATTATTCATGCCGAATTTCCTGAGTATCTTTTCTTTATACTGCAACTGTGATAACCAAATATTACCATATTCCCTGTTTCTATGTATTTCCATGCCCAAGATTTGTTTTTGTTGCTCCTTGATCCTTCACCATGAACATCCTTGCCAACAGAGCCAACCTGTTGATCTTAACCATGATTTTACTTCAAAAAACATATCGTCATCAATCTAAACACCAAGATAATGAATGTACCATAAACACAATGGTTAAATTCATTTCTTGTAAAACTTGGCTCACCATGAAGGAATCACCCATCTTGTACCAATGCCCGATGCACATTTCAGGCCATACATTGACTACTTGAGCTTGCAAACAAATATTCTGTTGTGATTCTGAACAAACCCTTCTAGTTGTTCGATATACATATCTCCTCATACAAATCTCCATAAAAAAACTTGTCTTAGCATCTAACTACAACAACTAGTGCCAACGCTCCATGAATAGAGAAAAGATTAACAACTGACGAGAATATTTCATGGAAATCAATGCCTTCTAAATACCTTTCTGCTATCAATCATGCTTTATTCCTTTCATCTTTTACTATGTCTGATTTGAGAAGAAATCCATCAAACACTATCTTTGTTAATGACGATCTATATCCCTTGACATTGTCATTATAACCAAACAAAGATCTACCTGTTTGATCTGGATCGTACTTAGAATGTTGATGAGAGCATGAACATAGCAATCAAGGAATTTCAAAAAAAACTGAGTAATTACAAGAGAAGACCTATTCAATATACCTCTTCCATAATCTTCCAACCATTTGCAACTAATAGTGACCGATTGTCCAGATAACACTTAACTACTATTGACCACAACTCATGCTGCAACTTGACATTACTAAATATGCCATTCGACTCCAATTGTCCTGCAATAATTTTCAAAATTCCAAGGAATATGAACTTGCCTCCATCATGTGTTCTCAAACCCTTGATTTAACCTGTCAATACATAATCACATCAACCTTTCTATTGACCCAAATTTTTTACTAGGCCACCTTCAGTGCTCCACCTCGAACAAAGTATTCGAAACCTTGACCAAATCCGGCCAAGACTGCCAAATGAGCTTTTCACTTCTCACCTCCAAGCCACTTTACAATGGAGTTTCATGATATGCTCCATGACATGACCGAGCCCTTAAACATGCTCCATGACATGACCGAGCCCTTAAACATGCTCCATGATATGCAATTCTATGGACACCATACCATAGGCAACCAATAATCATGGGCCTGAAACCCACAATTGTAGACCTATGTAGAAGGTTTTAATTCATAACTCATGCCCCCCACCCTTCTTTAGTCTACCTAAATCTATGTCTAAACTTTTCATAGGCAATTTAATAGAACCACGGGTACACATGCCTAACTAGGTCTTAGAGAAATATGCCCAATTACATGTAACCAAAAAATACAACTCCATAAGAAAAATAGTTGCTATTGAATTTCTCAATTTTGAACTTAGCACTCTGCATCTTTACCATTAGAGAAAACATAAAAAACAAACATCATTACTTGTAATGGCCAAGGCCCTTTCAAAAAATATGTGGAAGAATAATGGTTTATTCTCCACAAGGTTTAATAAAAAGTTTAATCCAAAAACCTTTTATTAACCCCACCTTTTCCTCACCTTTTATTAAAAATAAATTTAAAAATTCACCTTAGGCACCTCCCAAGTGAGTTGCCGCGTGCTTCAAAGGGGTCGCCACACCTCCCATGTGGCTGATACCCGTGGAGCCGCCACACCTCCCGTTATGGCGGGCCTGTGAAAATTTTGAAATTTTGCTCGTGTGTGAAGTGTGCACCAGTAGCAGCCGCGACCTTCAAGAAGAGATACCTACGGAAATTTGGAGATCTATGCACCTCCGAAAATTTGATGCCCTCGACTGCCTTCTCTTCAAATCTGCTCTGATATCACTTGTTATATTTGTAAATGCTGAAACATAAATATCACATAAGACAATCAATAAGAATTTTCCTATGGTTACAATGAAACTAATTCATTAATTATACATTCTAACTTAAGTTGTTTTATCTCAACCAAAAGCTGAATAATAGGATCTAGATCCACATCGTGTGGGGATTTGTTGTCACCATTTCAACAAAGAAAATAAAACCGAGAACAAACCAGACACAACAACAATCACACAATTCATGATAATCCGTGTTCTTATTATTTTAGAGATAATTACAATAGCCAATCACAAGCATACAACCATCTTCTCCTCTCTTCTCGCACACTTGCTACTCTATGAATATACTCATATATCTATCAAATAATTAAACAAACTCATTACAATATGATCCACCAATTACACAAACTATTCACTGTAATATACATACATACACGTTCTATTTTTAATGAATGTGCATGCAACGGTTTTCAACAGACTTCAGCTTCTCACTTCCTCTACTAAGATTTATTTTTAGGTTGTTACAGACTTCACCTTGTCACTCGCTCACCGAAATCCCAAAGCTGTAGCGTTGAGATCTTTGAGAGAATCTTTTGATCTCACTCATGCCCCTTTCGTTCCAACATATGACTGTATAAAAGCTAACCTGTAAACGTAATCCATTGAAAGTTTTATTTCAGATTGAAAATGTAGATCAAACATTCGATCGTATCAACGACCTGAAGACATTTGATTAAATCGTGATCACTATTACTTTAGATATCTTCCATGTCACTAAAAAGTAGAAATTAGTCACTTTTAACTATTAATAAAAAGATATGTTATTTTTCTCCTTGACCCATTAAGATTACTAACCATATTCAATACACGCATTACCATTTTAACAAAATTCCAAACAAATGAAAATCCGAAAAGTGTAAGTTTCACTTTTGAAATTATATATGGTTAAAATCAGTCAAACCACCCTGAGACCAAAAAAAAAATATAAAAAAATTAAATTATTTTTAAAAATAGCTATGTTATATAATAGTTTATTTTTTAATTTTGATATCATATAATAATAATAATTTATTTTTAAGGTCATGGCTAAGCCATACATTAAATTGGTGTATGAGACTCTTTTGTTTGTTTGAATTTGTGATTTTTTAGGAGGAAACACATATTCTTAACTATTAGGCCTGCAACCATGTACTACTGTATATAGAAACCATGTACTATTGTATATAAGATCAAAATAAAAAAAAAATTAAAAAAAAAATTCTAAAAATTAAAAAAAAAATGTTATATGATAGTTTATTTGTCCAATTATAATAAGTTACAGTAACCATGTACTATATCCTGAAATCGATATAATATCACAATAAATTCAAAGAGAAACAATTAAACAATTTCTAAAAATAAAAATAAAAATAACAATGTTACATCATACATGATAGTTTATTTATCCAATTTTGATATGATACACCATGTACTGTATGTTGAAATCAATAAAAATAATCAAAATAAATACAAACAGTGATAGTTTACTTATCCAATTTTGATATGATATATTATGTATTATATGTTGAAATCAATATAAAATTAAAATAAATATAAAGAGAAAATGTCAATTGGGTATAGCTTGGATAGTTGTGAGGAATGACTGTTATCTTCTTCACATCGTTCAATTCCCTTAAAAATGACATGAATAAATATTATTGTAATGGCTTGGAACCTATAATAAAAAGTTTCCTTTGCTATAATAAAACTTTTTTTTTTTCATAAAGAAAAAACAGTTCAACAATTTCTAAAATTAACAATATTACATGATAAATTTTCCAATTTTGATATGATACAACAACCCTTTTCTATATTCTAAAATCAATATAAAATTAAAATAAATCCAAAAATTAAAAAGTTAAACAATTTCTGAAAATAGCAATGTAACATAATAGTTTATTTATCCAATTTTGATATGATACAGCAACCCTGTACTATACCCTAAGGACTGAATATCACATGATCGTCTNCATATAATAATAATAATCTATTTTTAAGGTCACTGCTAAGCCATACATTAAATTGGTGTATGAGATTTTCTTATTTGTTTGAACTTGTGATTTTTTAGGAGGAAACACATATTCTTAACTATTAAGTCCGCAACCATATACTACTGTATATAGAAACCATGTACTATTGTATATAAGATCAAAAAAAAAAAAAGAATAATTTCTAAAAATAAAAATAAAAATGTTACATGATAGTTTATTTGTCCAATTATAATAAGTTACAGTAACCATGTACTATATCCTGAAATCGATATAATATCACAATAAATTCAAAGAGAAACAGTTAAACAATTTCTAAAAATAAAAATAAAAATAGCAATGTTACATCATACATGATAGTTTATTTATCCAATTTTGATATGATCCACCATGTACTGTATGCTGAAATCAATAAAAAAAATCAAAATAAATACAAATAGTGATAGTTTACTTATCTAATTTTGATATGATATATTATGTATTATATGCTGAAATCAATATAAAATTAAAATAAATCTAGTTTACTTATCTAATTTTGATATGATATATTATGTATTATATGCTGAAATCAATATAAAATTAAAATAAATCTAAAGAGAAAATGTCAATTGGATATAGTTTGGATAGTTGTGAGAAATGACTGTTATCTTCCTCATCTCGTTCAATTCCCTTAAAAATGACATGAATAAGTATTGTTGTAATGGCTTGGAACCTATAATGAAAAATTTCCTTTGCTACAATTAAATATAAAAAAAAAAACAATTTAACAATTTTTAAAATTAACAATATTACATGATAAATTTTCCAATTTTAATATGATACAACAACCCTTTTCTATATCCTAAAATCAATATAAAATTAAAATAAATCCAAAAATTAAAAAAGTTAAACAATTTCTGAAAATAGCAATGTAACATAATAGTTTATTTATCCAATTTTGATATGATACAGCAACCCTGTACTATACCCTAAAGACTGAATATCACATGATCGTCTACTATATCCTGATATATCACATGATAAACTGTAGACTGTACGTAACGTGACGTTGCCATATCCCGAGCAGTATGGTACACTGTCGACCATGCGTTATATCCCGATTCTCGAGCAGCAGGATCACGTGGTCTGCAACCATGGCGACGTTGCGTTACCTATAGTCTGTTTAATAATTTTCTCGGGATTTGTAAATAATTATTTATTTATTAAATTGATTATGTTTAACATGAATTATTATAATATTTTAATTTAGAAATCAACGCTGATAGATTTGTTTTTTTTTTTTTAATTCTAATTTTATGTTATTTAAATTGTATTTTGAATGTATAAATAAATTTAGCTTGGATAATCTTTACATAATCTATTTAAAATACATGTTACTCCAGATTTTGGATATTATAATAATTTTTAATAAACAAAATAATATACTAGATAGATTTAAGTTGATATTAAAATAACTTGAAATTTTCATTAAAAATTATTTTCAAAATTATATATATAGAGTAAAAATTATTTTCAAAATTATATATATAGAGAGAGAGAGCGTGCTTGAGTGAGCTTAATGGTTAAGAACATGTCTTTCCTCTTAAAAAGTCACAAGTTCAAATCTAAAAGGAGTAGGATATGTATACTTTCGTAAACTTTACATTATATAACACATATATATATTTTTAATTATATAATTATTATAATATAATTAAATTTAATTTCAAAATGTTTATTATAATATTATTTTTTCTAATATTTTAACTTATCAAAATTATAATTTAACTTATAAAATTAAATATTTTTTTTTTAATTTCTCAAACCCAAAATAAAATTATCATCAATATAAAATAAAATTATCATGTGACTTTTAATACATTCTAAAATTATCATCAATATAAAATAAAATTATCATGTGACTTTTAATACATTCTAATAAGTATTTTTTTTTAAAGATACATTTATTTAGAAGATTAAATTTTAAATTTAAATAATTTAAAATAATACATTTATTTAAAAAAAAAAATGAATTGAAACAAGTGATGTATGGCAAACGGGTTGATCTTGGGATAAAAGCAGAGGAACGAGGAAAAAGTAGCGAAGTCCCTGTCGACAGGGTTGATTTGGGGATAAATGCAGAAAAAAGGAAAAAGTAGTGAAGTCCCTGTTGGTCTGCCGGCTGGCTTGATTTGGAAATAAATGCAGAGGAAAATTGCAGGTGGTAAGCATGCAAAAAATGACATATTATTTATGTGTGAGTAGAAAAAAAGTATTAAATATAATTTTATGACATTTATATAAAAAAAAAAGAATGTTACATATTGCTATATATATATATATATATATATATATATATATATATATCTCAAATTTAAATGAATGATTTATCTCAAATTTAATTTTTAAAATGACCTATTCTTGGAAATATATATATATATATATAACAAATATGATATCTCAAATTTAAATGAGTGATTTATCTCAAATTTAATTTTTAGAATTGAAATAATGTAGGAGCACATAAATATAAAAGAGGACAAAAAAATAGTTTTATTTGGAATATATAAAAAAATAATAGTTTGTTACATAATCCTGAAAATTTAAATGTGTTTGTCATATAGACTAGGATTGGGGCTCCTGCAGACCATAAGAGAAAATATGTACAAGAAATAGGACCATGGAAAGAAGAATTTGGAGACGGTAGATTGTAATACCTGAAAAGTAGAAATGGGAAGATATCAGTCTTTGGGTAGAGATTTCTATTCAGAGAAGGTGGAATAAATGGATTGATAAACAAAGGAGGATCAGTATAGACTTACAACAATTGTACATGTAAGTTTTTTTTCTATTTTCTTGCTGATGCCTTTTC
Source organism: Picea mariana (assembly GCA_032191745.1). Classification (NCBI taxonomy): domain Eukaryota; kingdom Viridiplantae; phylum Streptophyta; class Pinopsida; order Pinales; family Pinaceae; genus Picea; species Picea mariana. The sequence goes on from JASDQU010738129.1 coordinate 77,710, forward strand.
CTGTTGGCTTTAGTTGCCAACCCACTTGAATAACTGGATTGATGAACACAAGACTTATAGCGATGGTCCATATAAGTATTTTTGTTGTTTGCTTGTTGATGCCTTTTCCTGTTGGATTTTGTCGGCGACCCACTTCAAGTTCGTTTAGACGAATTCTTCAATGTAGCTTCTCAAGGGGGCGACGTTGATGTCATTCCAGATTTTAATGTTGAAAAGTTCATTTTCTAATTCGCTTATATCAATATAAAGATTACACAGAGCTTGATGAATGTCTCCATTCTGTACCGAATAACAGAATAGCCAGTTGTCCGCGTGATCTTCATGATATACAAGAATCCTGTAAAAAAATTCTAAAGGCAATGCCTTAAAATTATCAACTTGTTTATCGAAAGCTTCCTTGGTTAACGCCAACGAGTTGACAATTAAGCTGGGGTCCTAGAAATCGTTGGTCCTTTCAGCTAAGTCTATTTTGGTGAGCTTTGTGAATAATGTTTCTTTCTTTGATATTGCTTGCTCACATGATTGGACGATGAGATACAGGTTCCTCACCTTCTCTTTCCAACATGCTTCTAATTGATTGAGCCATTTTTTGGAGGGGAGATCATGTTGTCTTCTTGTCGTGTCTGCCATGTTGTTGACATGAAAGGCAAAAGGGTTGACCGTGTCCAAATAGAAAGTTTCTTCATTTTTTAAATCCGTCTTCAGAATTTCAAGCAAATTATGTGCTCTACCTCCCAGGGAATCCATATTTTGTGGTGTTTACCAGGTGTAGTGTACCAATTTCTCTGAAACCAATTTGTAGTGTACCAATTGCTCTGATACCAATTTGTAGTGTACCTTTTTAAAGAACCAAGAGGTTTAACGCGCTCTTGTAATATTCTGTATGCTCTTTTAATAATAAACACGGGCCAATATAACCACATGCATTTAAGCACAATTAAACACATTTAAAATACAGAGTGAAACATATCTCGTTACTGCTATAATCACACATTCCATAGCATTTAACAAATAATTCATTTACACAGCGGAAAACATGATAATATATACAACCCAGTCGTGCCAAGACATGATCAAAGCATAATTCAGAATACTTATCTTTTAACTGCTGTAGAAAATCACCAACCAAGTGCAGGCCTTCCACGAACCTCCCAGCCTTAGACCACACTGTTCATCAGCTCAACAGTAGGTCACCCCCGAGCTGGGACCGAGCTCCACCCCCGGGCAAGGAATCTAGACTCAGGCTGAGGTTACAGGGAAGACATCACAAAATATCTGGAAGGATTCTTCCCAAAGATGCCATCTTACGCCCACTACTACCGGACCCTCATTCCCCACATGCCTGTTCCACCCGGGAGTATACACCTTCACACGCACAATCCATCGGTGCTAACCTCCCTTTTGGGTCTCGGCAACAGGTCGGATCAGGAAGTCTCAGAGCCCGTAGTTGGTGCTGGACACTCTCTGGAAGAAAACACTTCCCAGCAAACTCTTCCACCTGGAAAGAGTCGCTCGTAGGCCTGACAACCTGCCTCTTCCAACATCCACCACCTCCCTCACCTGGAGAGAGGTCATACACAAGCTCAGCACAGGCTTACTCTGGCCAGTATGCTACGCGCAGACCAGCACTGCATGACCACCATAGACAATCGGAACTACAGACTCGGGCTTCTCACACAAGCTCAGCAATGGCGGCAAGGTCTCACGGTGTTGATTCTGGGAACACATGACAACA
>JASDQU010738129.1:79873-114974 GCA_032191745.1 Picea mariana
AGGTGTTGTAATTATAACCTATAAAAACAAACTTTAATGAAAAGCATGGGAAATTTTTTTTAGACACGTAAAAGTTTAATATGGATAATACAACATGCACACTAAATTAGTGAGAACAAATAGTCCTTCACCATCAATTGAGTGTTGATGTTGATTTCGACTAGATCTCTATTGGTTAACCAAGTTTTAGATGAAAAATCAGTCAATTCAACATACAATCATTATGTTATAATTCTACCAATATATGTAGAAATAGAACATCCAAAAAAACACATATTTGGCACAATCCATAGTAGCATTTCATTGATATGGCAATGAAAAACATTTGGAACTCACTCACAAATACAATCCCTTTATTGGAAACATAGGATTTCACATGAAATTTCCATAGGAAATATCTTTTTATGGAATTCATATCCTCACAAACACAATATCGCCCAATGTTCTACCCCTCCCCCAATTGAGGAAACCTTAGCACAATGTCCCTTTATATTTATTTGTGATAGAAAAAATAGTTAAATTATCCCACCACCAAAAGTGTTAATGTTTTTKCTTGAATTGTTTTTTTCCCACATATGTTATTTTAAGAAACTTTAATTTATATTATTATTAAAAWWWTTWAAATAATTWAAAAAAMATAATWAWAATTTATAAAAACCTTTAATAATAAAATATTTATGAGTTTAGAAGTAGATTTTACACATAATTTCAAATGTATAACCCTACTCGGAAATACATAAAGTTATCCACAAAGAAGAGAATCTCATTCGCATGGCCATAACCATAAATATTCAAAGAGACACCAGGTCAATAAGAACTTTCAATATGTAGTCCTTTACCTCCTTGTCAGAAATGGAAGAATCAAATTTACCACAAAAATTCATTAACAGAGGAAGAATCAAATTTACCACAGAAATCATTGTACTAGCCAGGCCATTTTACAAGTACTCATTAAATGGGGGAACATATCCATCCACTATCCATTCTGCTTCTTGCAGATAAGATTCAAGGTATGGCTCCCACTAAACATGAGGCAACCAGTCAAATACATTCATTAATTTTCTAAGAATATTAACAACGTTTTTACTTGAAAACAAAAGAAATATGTTTTGTTTAGTTGTCTATATTCATAAACAGTACATACACCATTTTTTTGTATGTAGGCAACAATATCCCGCCCTTTCTCTTTTAAAAATTCAGCAGTCAATTCAGATAGTCACTATAATTTGAATTTGACTTTATTATGCAACATAAGCATAAATGTAACAAGATTTTAATGGCAAATAAAATAAAACAAAGAAAAAACCAGACACAATAACAATCACACAATTGACACAGTGATTTACGTGGAAACCCAATACGGCAAAAAATACGAAGCAATGATAATTGGTATTCTTATTATTCAAGGGAGAATTACAATAGCCAATCACAGGCATACAACCATCCTCTCCTCTCTTCTCACACATTGTGCTACACTACATTGCTCATTGTTCACTTCACCTATATGGGTATGCTCATATATATAACATCTATCAATGATTTAGACAAATTGATTACAATATGACCCACCAGTTACACAAACTAATTGTTCATTGTAGTGTGCATGCATGCACATTATATTTTTAGTCGATGTGAATGCAACCACATGGGAAATTAGTTGGCATGTTTTCAACAATATCCACCTTGACAACAATTTACCTGATATATCATGCCCAAATTTATTCATCACCTTTCTTGCAAGCCAAGAGAAGCCAAACACCATCATAGATCTACAACTTCTCTAACAATATTGTTATGTGAACATGTCTGCACGATTCGCTCCAATATGGACCATTCTCCCTCCATCAGTAACATGTATTATAAACCGATGCACTTGTCCATTTTGATACATTGGACTATTAGTCAAATGCACAACACTTTGACCACAATAGAACGCCTCATCATGTACTTGTCCAAACTTACCCAATAGATCCTTGCATTATTTGAAGACATAACTTGAGGTAGATCTCCTATTGTCCAAGTCTCCCGAATCATAAACACAAACTAAATCACTACAACAAATACAGGTGATACTTCTGCTTCTATGCTTCTAAGATAATGAAGCACTCGTTTCCATGCTCTTCACCTGGTTTTTCCATATTTCTAGTGACAACACCAACTGCATGTGAAATACTAACCATTTCCATCACAATCATCAAATTTACTACTGACATACGATACTCGATCCATATAACCCTTTTCTTTTTCATTAGTTAGGACATAAACCTGAAGAAAACTTACAATGGAAAGCCAAAGGGATTTTATCGGTTTCACATAATTCATACCAAATTTCCTGAGTATCTTCACCACATATTTTTGTTGCGATAACCAAGATTACCATATCTCATGTCTCTGTGTCTTTCCATGCCCAATATTTATTGTGTTGCTCCTAGATCCTTCATATCAAACATCCTAACCAACTGAGCCAACGTGTTGATCTCATACATGCTTGCGTTTGCCACATTCATAACATTTAACACCAATATAATAAATATACCATAACCACAATGGTTATACACATTTCTTGTAAAATTTGGCTCACCATGAAGGAATCAAACATATTGTACCATTTGTCTAGCATGCTTCATGACATACAATGATTCTTGAGTTTGCAAACAAATTTTCTGTTGCGATTCTGAACTAACCTTTATGACTATTTCATATACATCCCATTTTCCAAAAAACTCATGAAAAATAGTTTTAACATCTAGCTGTATTAACTCAAAATCAAGTAACACAACTAGTGCTAACATAACATGAATAAAAAAAAATGTTTAACAATTGATGAGAAACTTTCATGGAAATCAAGACCTTCCAAATACCCTTTTGCTACTAGTCATGCTTTGAACCTTTCATCTTTTACTATGTTTGTTTTTATAAAAGGAGATTCACCAAACACCGCATTTGTGTCCATGATGATTCTATGGGTAGTAGGGTCCCATAATCTGCATCCCTTAACAACATCACCATATCAAATATCTACATATTTGATCCGGGTCCTAATTAGAATGTTGATAAGAAACATAAGCATCACAACTGAATAATTTCACATTTGAGTAATTACCAGATGACACATTCATACCTCTTCCGGAATCTTCTATTCTTTTGCAATCGATGGTGACCAATTTACCAGATAGCACAACCACTTATGCCTACAACTATTGTCGCAACTTGGCATTCCTGAACATTCCCCTTTGATCCCAACTTCCTTGCAATAATTTCCAAGTTCCATGGATATGAACCTACCTTCATCATATATTCTCAAACACTTGATTGACCTGCCAATGTTCAAATATCTAAACATATCATCATTTCTATAGACCCACATTTTTAACCTGGACACATTGCTTTACCTCGAACTTTGCATTCGAACAACTTTGACCAAATTCAACCAAGACAACCTAAGTGAACCTTTGTCGCTCACCTCTAGGGACTTTACACTGGAGTCTCAGTGCTCCACCTTAACATGAACATTCCCTTGACCAAATCCATCCAAGTAAGCCTTCATCATTTAGCTCAAGATCCATTTACAATGGAGTTCACCAAGCTTTTTATAGGCTTCATTACATGCGATCCATGAACACAATACCATGAGCTAACCAAAAAACATGGACCCGGAAAACCATGTGATTTAACCTAAAAAACCAAATTTAACTCATTAACTCTTTAACCAAGTCAAGGTTAACCCAACATACATGCCCCCCCACATATTTAATCTACCTAAATTTAGGTCTAGACTTTTCATAGGTGACCCAATAAACCAGGGGTACGCATGTCTATCTAGGTCTTATAGACGTATGCCCATTTACATGCAATCAATATTTTTTACAACTCCAAGGTTAATACCTTTTTTTTTCATGGTGACTCAACCATTACCGCTTTTATTGTTGCCTTGTTGTCCGAACAGATTCTGCATCTTGAGAGCTTCCATAACTCAAAGTTATTCTTGCAGTTGAATTTCTCCACCTCAAAATTAGAACTATGCACTTTCTCCATTAACAAAAAATTCCCAAAATATGGAGAAACAATTTTATTGTTCAAAGTTAAACCTCACAAAACAAAGAGTGTAACTCTTAAACAAAAATGAATACACATATAAAAGAGATCATTTATAATATATATATATATATATATATATATATATATATATATATATCCACCTCATCTTTTCTTTAATAGGGCACATCCATCCCCTTTAAACCTTTTATTCCTTAAAAGGAAAGGAAATGTCCACCTCTTCAAATGATTTAGCAAGGCCATTCTTATACCATGGTCATCGCACTCGCCTTTTCCATGCAGTCTGCCTAACTTTGATCCAATGATCGACGATCCTTTTTCTCTTTTTCTCTAGATCCTTCAACTTTGTTCTCGACTCTCTTTTGATCTAGATCTTTCAACTTTGTGCTTGGTTAACCTTCTTTGATATCCTTTTCTCTTAAATTCTTTGATACTACTTGTTAGGCACTAGAAGCATAAGCCTAACAAGATTTTAATGGTAAAGAATGTTATATTTGCAAATGCGGAAATACAAATATCACATAAGACAACCAATAAAAATGCAGACAAGAAACACAACAATTTACGTGGTTCACCCAAACATTGGGCTAAATCCACCAAGCATAGGTATCGGTTGTCTTATTATTTAGATCAAGGAGATTACAGCCAGCAGCCTGGAGAGGGCTTGAAGCCCGTGGCTCAATATTTGTCTTTCAGGCACACATATTTAAACAATTCTCCCATGGTTACAATGAAACTAATTCATTAATTATACATTCTAACTTAGGTTTCCTTATCTCAACCAAAATATGAATAATAGGATCTAGATCCACATCCTGTGGGGATTTGTCGTCACCATTTTAACAATCTCCACCTTGACAACAATTTGCCTGATGCCTTGTCTAATTTGATTCATCACTTTCAAGAGAAGCAAATCACGACCACAACTTCTCTTCAATACTGGTTCCAAAAAACATGTCTGCACAACTTGCTCGAATATGGACCACTCCACCTCCATTAGTAACATGTCTTACAAAGTGATACCATGTTCAATTTAGGTAAGCTGAACTATGTTTCAAATGAACAAGGCTTCGACTATCACATAAAACAAAACCTGCACTTTGTCCAAACTAACCCAATGGTCCCTTTATACTCATAAAAGACAGAACCTGAAGTAGATCTTTTCTTGTCCAAATCCTCCTGCAAAATCTGAATTATCTCAGACAAAAAACATTGAAACCACTATAGGTGATACATGTGCCTCTAAGATACCGAAGCACCCAATTTCACTGCTTTACCTGGATTTTTCATGTTACCACTAACAACACCAACTACATGTGAAATGTTTGATACTTGAACATATCAAACCTTTCCATCACATACTTTTTACTTCCAACTAGCATACAATACATAAAACAACCTTTTCTTCCATATTACAAGGATATACACTTGAAGAAAAACAAATGGAAAGCAAAAGGGATTTTTTCTGGTTTCACATTATTCATGCCGAATTTCCTGAGTATCTTTTCTTTATACTGCAACTGTGATAACCAAATATTACCATATTCCATGTTTCTATGTATTTCCATGCCCAAGATTTGTTTTTGTTGCTCCTTGATCCTTCACCATGAACATCCTTGCCAACAGAGCCAACCTATTGATCTTAACCATGCTTTTACTTCAAAAAACATATCGTCATCAATCTAAACACCAAGATAATGAATGTACCATAAACACAATGGTTAAATTCATTTCTTGTAAAACTTGTCTCACCATGAAGGAATCACACATCTTGTACCAATGCCCGATGCACATTTTAGGCCATACAATGACTACTTGAGCTTGCAAACAAATATTCTGTTGTGATCCTGAACAAACCCTTCTAGTTGTTCGATATACATATCTCCTCATACAAATCTCCATAAAAAAACTTGTCTTAGCATCTAGCTACAACAACTAGTGCCAACGATCCATGAATAGAGAAAAGATTAACAACTGAAGAGAATATTTCATGGAAATCAATGCCTTCCAAATACCTTTCTGCTATCAATCATGCTTTATTCCTTTCATCTTTTACTATGTCTGATTTGAGAAGAAATCCATCAAACACTATCTTTGTTAATGACGATCTATATCCCTTAACATTGTCATTATAACCAAACAAAGATCTACCTGTTTGATCTGGATCATACTTAGAATGTTGATGAGAGCATGAACATAGCAATCAAGCAATTTCAAAAAAAACTGAGTAATTACAAGAGAAGACCTGTTCAATATACCTCTTCCAGAATCTTCCAACCTTTTGCAACTAATAGTGACCGATTGTCCAGATAACACTTAACTGCTTTTGACCACAACTCATGCTGCAACTTGGCATTACTAAATATGCCATTCGACTCCAATTGTCCTGCAATAATTTTCAAAATTCCAAGGAATATGAACCTGCCTCCATCATGTGTTCTCAAACCCTTGATTTAACCTGTCAATACATAAACACATCAACCTTTCTATTGACCCAAATTTTTTACTAGGCCACCTTCAGTGCTCCACCTCGAACAGAGTATTCGAAACCTTGACCAAATCCGGCCAAGACTGCCAAATGAGCTTTTCACTTCTCACCTCCAAGCCACTTTACTATGGAGTTTCATGACATGCTCCATGACATGAACGAGCCTTTAAACATGCTCCATGATATGCAATTCTATGGACACCATACCACAGGCAACCAATAATCATGGACCTGAAACCCACAATTGTAGACCTATGTACAAGATTTTAATTCATGACTCATTCCCCCCACCCTTCTTTAGTCTACCTAAATTTATGTCTAAACTTTTCATAGGCGACTTAATAGAACCAGGGGTACACATGCCTAACTAGGTCTTAGAGCAATATGCCCAATTACATGTAACCAAAAAATACAACTCCATAAGAAAAATAGTTGCCATTGAATTTCTCAATTTTGAACTTAGCACTCTACATCTTTACCATTAGAGGAAACATAGAAAACAAACACCATTACTTGTAATAGCCAAGGCCCTTTCAAAAAATATGTGGAAAAATAATGGTTTATTCTCCACAAGGTTTAATAAAAAGTTTAATCCAAAAACCTTTTATTAACCCCACCTTTTCCTCACCTTTTATTAAAAACAAATTTCAAAATTCACCTTCGGCACCTCCCAAGTGAGTTGCCACGTGCTTCAAAGGGGTCGCCACACCTCCCATGTGGCTGGCCTGCGGAAATGTTGAACAAATACCCTTATGGCGGGCCTGTGGAAATTTTGAAATTTTACTCGTGTTTAAAGTGTGCACCAGTGGCTGTCGCGACCTTTGAGAGGAGATACCTGCGGAAATTTGGAGATCTACGCACCTCTGAAAATTTGATGCCCTCCACTGCCTTCTCCTCAAACCCACTCATACCACTTGTTATATTTGCAAATGCAGAAACACAAATATCACATAAGACAATTAATAAGAATTCTTCCATGGTTACAATGAAACTAATTCATTAATTATACATTCTAACTTAATTGCCTTATCTCAACCAAAAGCTGAATAATAGGATCTAGATCCATATCGTGTGGGGATTTGTTGTCACCATTTCAACAAAGAAAATAAAACCAAGAACAAACCAGACACAACAACAATCACACAATTCATGATAATCCGTGTTCTTATTATTTTAGAGATAATTACAATAGCCAATCACAAGCATACAACCATCTTCTCCTCTCTTCTCACACACTTGCTACTCTACATTGCTCATTTCTCACTTCACCTCTATGAATATACTCATATATCTATCAAATAATTAAACAAACTCATTACAATATGATCCACCAATTACACAAACTATTCACTGTAGTATACATACATACACGTTCTATTTTTAATGAATGTACATGCAACAGTTTTCAACATACTTCAGCTTCTCACTCCTTCTACTAAGATTTATTTTTAGGTTGTTACAGACTTCACCTTGTCACTCCCTCACCGAAATCCCAAAGCTGTAGCGTTAAGATCTTTGAGAGAATCTTTTGATCCCACTCATGCCTCTTTCGTTCCAACATCTGACTGTATAAAAGCTAACCTGTAAACGTAATCCATTGAAAGTTTTATTTCAGATTGAAAATGTAGATCAATTCCCAGACATTTGATCGTATCAACGACCTGAAGACATTTGATTAAATCGTGATGACATATCTTCCATGTCACTCAAAAGTAGAAATTAGTCACTTTTAACTATTAATAAAAAGATAATGTTATTTTTCTCCTTGACCCATTAAGATTAGTAACCATATTCAATATACGCTTTACCATTTTAACAAAATTCCAAACAAATGAAAATCCGAAAAGTGTAAGTTTCACTTTTGAATTTATATATGGTTAAAATCAGTCAAACCACCCAGAGACCAAAAAAAATATAAAAAAATTAAATTATTTTTAAAAATAGCTATGTTACATAATAGTTTATTTTTTAATTTTGATATCATATAATAATAATAATAATTTATTTTTAAGGTCACGGTTAAGTTATATATTAAATTGGTGTATGAGACTCTCTTGTTTGTTTGAACTTGTGATTTTTTAGGAAGAAACAGATGTTCTTAACCATTAAACCTGCAACCATGTACTATTGTATATAGAAACCATGTACTATTGTATATAAGATCAAAATAAATAAAAAAGAATAATTTCTAAAAATAAAAATAAAAATGTTACATGATAGTTTATTTGTCCAATTATAATAAGTTACAGTAACCATGTACTATATCCTGAAATCGATATAATATCACAATAAATTCAAAAAGAAACAGTTAAACAATTTCTAAAAATAAAAATAAAAATGTTACATCATACATGATAGTTTATTTATTCAATTTTGATATGATACACCATGTACTGTATGCTGAAATCAATAAAAAAAAATCAAAATAAATACAAATAGTGATAGTTTACTTATCCAATTTTGATATGATATATTATGTATTATATGGTGAAATCAATATAAAATTAAAATAAATCTAAAGAGAAAATGTCAATTGGGTATAGTTTGGATAGTTGTGAGGAATGACTATTATTTTCCTCATCTCGTTCAATTCCCTTAAAAATGACATGAATAAGTATTGAATAAATATTGTTGTAATGGCTTGGAACCTATAATGAAAAGTTTCCTTTGATACAATTAAATATAAAAAAAAAAAACAGTTTAACAATTTTTAAAATTAACAATATTACATGATAAATTTTCCAATTTTAATATGATGCAAATTAAAATAAATCCAAAAAGTAAGAACGTTAAACAATTTCTGAAAATAGCAATGTAACATAATAGTTTATTTATCCAATTTTGATATGATACAGCAACCCTGTACTATACCCTAAGGACTGAATATCACATGATCGTCTACTATATCCTGATATATCACATGATAAACTGTAGACTGTACGTAACGTGGCGTTGCCATATCCCGAGCAGTATGGTACACTGTCAACCATGCGTTATATCCCGATTCTCGAGCAGCAGGATCACGTGGTCTGCAACCATGGCGACGTTGCGTTACCTATAGTCTATTTATTCAGTTCTGTGATAATTTTCTCGGGATTTGTAAATAATTATTTATTTATTGAATTGATTATGTTTAACATGAATTATTATAATATTTTAATTTAGAAATCAACGCTGATAGATTTGTTTAATTTTTTTTTTTTTTAATTCCAATTTTATGTTATTTAAATTGTATTTTGAATGTATAAATAAATTTAGCTTGTATAATCTTTACATAATCTATTTAAAACACATGTTACTCCAAATTTTGGATATTATAATAATTTTTAATAAACAAAATAATATATTAGATGGATTTAAGTTGATATTAAAATAACTTGAAATTTTCATTAAAAATTATTTTCAAAATTTTATATATATATATAGCTTGAGTGAGCTTAATGGTTAAGAACATGTCTTTCCTCTTAAGAGGTCACAGGTTCAAATCTAGAGGGGGTTAGGGTATGTATACCTGGGGTAGGGTATGTATACCTTTACCAGTCATGGTTACGAACATATGTTTCCTCCTCAGAGATCACAGGTTCAAATCCATAGGGAGGTCCCTTATCCCACAAACAAGAAGATCTCATACACTAATTGATATAATGGCTTGATCGTGATCTTAAAAATAGATTATTATTATTATATAACACATTTTTTTTAATTATATAATTGTTATAATATAAATAAATTTAATTTCAAAATATTTATTATAATATTATTTTTTAAAATATTTTAATTTATCAAAAGTATTATTTAACTTATAAAATTATGATTTAGAAATGTTTTTTTTTTTAAATTTCTCAAACCCAAAATAAAATTATCATCAATATAAAATAAAATTATCATGTGACTTTTAATACATTCTAATAAGTATTTTTTTTTTAAAAGATACATTTATTTAGAAGATTAAATTTTAAATTTAAATAATTTAAAATAATACATTTATTTAAAAAAAAAAATTGAATTGAAACAAGTGATGTATGGCAAACAGGTTGAAACAAGTCCCTACCGGCAGGGTTGATTTGGGGATAAATGCAAAAGAACATGAAGCTGGGTTGATTTGGGGATAAATGCAGAGGAAAATTGCAGGCGCAAGAAATGACATATTATTTATATGTGTGAGTAGAAAAAAAGTATTAAACATAATTTTATGACATTTATATCAAAAAATAATAAGAGTGTTATATATATATATATATATATATATATATATATATATATATGATATCTCAAATTTAAATGAGTGATTTATCTCAAATTTAATTTTTAAAATGACATATTCATATGCATCACTAAAAAAGAGAATTGAAATAATGTAGGAGCACATAAATATAAAAGGAGACAAAAAAATAGTTTTATTTGGAATATATAAAAAAATAATAGTTTGTTACATAATCCTGAAAATTTAAATGCGTTTGTCATATAGACTAGGATTGGGGCTCCTGCGGACCATAAGAGAAAATATGTACAAGAAATAGGACCATGGAAAGAAGAATTTGGAGACGATAGATTGTAATACCTGAAAAGTAGAAATGGGAAGATATCAGTCTTTGGGTAGAGATTTATATTCAGAGAAGATGGAATAACTGGATTGATAAACAAAGGAGGATCAGTATAGTACAACAATTGTACATATAAGTATTTTTTCTATTTGCTTGCTGATGCCTTTTCTTGTTGGCTTTAGTCGTCGACCCACTTGAATAACTGGATTGATGAACAAAAGACTTATAGCGATGGTCCATATAAGTATTTTTGTTGTTTGTTTGTTGATGCCTTTTCCTGTTGGATTTTGTTGGCGACCCACTTCAAGTTCGTTTAGACGAATTCTTCAATGTAGCTTCTCAAGGGGGCGACGTTGATGTCATTCCAGATTTTAATGTTGAAAAGTTCATTTTCTAATTCGCTTATATCAATATAAAGATTACACAGAGCTTGATGAATGTCTTCATTCTGTACCGAATAACGGAATAGCCAGTTGTCCACGTGATCTTCATGATATACAAGAATCCTGTAAAAAAATTCTAAAGACAATGCCTTAAAATTATCAACTTGTTTATCGAAAGCTTCCTTAGTTAATGCCAATGAGTTGGCAATTAAGCTGGGGTCCTAGAAATCGTTGGTCCTTCCGACTAAGTCTATTTTGGTGAGCTTTGTGAATAATGTTTCTTTCTTTGATATTGCTTGCTCACATGATTGGACGATGAGATACAGGTTCCTCACCTTCTCTTTCCAGCATGCTTCTAATTGATTGAGCCATTTTTTGGAGGGGAGATCATGTTGTCTTCTTGTCGTGTTTGCCATGTTGTTGACATGAAAGGCAAAAGGGATGACCGTGTCCAAATAGAAAGTTTCTTCATTTTTAAAATCCGTCTTCAGAAGTTCAAGCAAGTTATGTGCTCTACCTTCCAGGGAATCCATATTTTGTGATGTTTACCAGGCATTAGTAATCAATTCCATTCTTTTCTTGATATTTTTCTCCACATAATCTCTACACGATGCGAGGAAGCTAGAGGAGCCTTTTATCATTGTTGTATGGGTGCAGAGATTCACAGGCATGGCTATTGCCAAAGGATTGCCAAGCAATGGCATAGGAATCAAAGCTTCCTCTAATTCCTTGATCCGGTCCTTTAGTCTAACATTCTCGGCCTCAATGAGTCCAATGGAATTATGAAGAGCATCTCTGGTTTCTCTGTGAAGTCCAGAGATTTGGGACGACTGCATATTGGTAAGGTCAAGTTCTAAACAATGTTTTCTTCTCTTATTTTTTACATCTCTCTTTTCAATAATTAATTTTTTAGATTCGCTTTCAAAAACAACACTCTGGAATACAAAGGATTCATCTACATCAAAATTTTTGGTATCAACTATGTGCATTGGGTAGCTATGGTGAATCGTGTCTCCCGGTTGATCAATGTCACAGAATATGCTATCCAGATCAGCGTCAAGATCCATGTTTTCATTTTCAATTTTGGGCTCCTCCGCCTCCCCTATAATTCTTTTTCCCTTCTTTTGCACGGGAAGCTTGTAAGAACTATCAATTTGAGGATGAACCTCATACGTTTGAAGAACTTTGGGTTGCTTTGTTACTGCGAAAGGCCATTGGAGCGATTCTTTGTTACTGTGGTGGTTTTGGTCCTCATGCCCAAAAATGTTCATTGTATCTCTAGAGAACTGTTGTGGAGCTGTTGCTAGTAGTTTATGAAAACATCCATTTTCTCCAAATGTTGGTTGAAATGAACAAATGGAGGGGATAATATAACCCCTCGAAAATGTTGGTTCAATGCGTGCGAATAAAAAATCTCCTCGAGCACTTCGCTCATTAATGACAATCTCTATACGTGTTGTATGCTTAATTATTGCATACTTAGAAGTGCGAAGGTGGCGGCTAGGGCGAAGAACATTTAAGGATTGGAGGTTTCATGAATGAACCAAACCGATGACGTGCAGATGACATTCCATGGTATTTGAAATTAACACTCGGAAGGGATAATAAAAGCCTCCACAAATATTGGTTTAATGTGCATTAATGGCATATGTTCTCGAGCCTTTTGCCCATCAATGACAATTTACATAGTCCCTGCATGATGAGTTGTTAGCATTAAAGATTTAGAAACAAGACTTGTATATATATATATATATATATATATANTTATTATAGACAAGTGTGAAGGTGATGGAGATGGGGAAGAGCAAGCAAGGAAGTAATGGCCAAGTCCGAAAAGCGGTCGGACGAGCTTCAAAATAAGTTTCTCGGAGATAATGAGGACAGGTGAGTGTCTAATGACGAAATTGCATGAGTCAGAATTTTTGACTGCAAAACGCATAAAACCGAAGAGGGCATGATGGTGCAGTTTAGCGGACGGTTTGTATAATTGTAGAATTGTAGGAAAGTGGCTAAGTATGGAATAGGGAAATGTCGGTCGGGCTCGTTTTCGGAAGTATGGTTTGAATATTTTATGAACGGGCCAACCCGAGGTCCCATGAATGACATTCCAATTCTCGGTAGAGATGAGGACGAACGGTCGTGTCCTACAAACAACACCCAGAGTTTCGTGATATACAAACTGACAGGCGGACTTGCAGGGTGGCTGAGATTTTATAGAGCATGTACACTCTTTGGATCGCAGGTTCTCGGGATGGCAGACTCAAAATTGGGCCTCTATTGTTTCGTGCCTTACAAATAGTACCCATACTTCCGCGATATACAAATTGAGAAGCGGACTTGCAGGCTCAACATTGCACTTCTATTGTTCTGTGTCCTCCAAACAACACTCAGAGTTCCGCGATATACAAATTGACAGACAAACTTCAGGGTGTTGGTATTGTAGAATTTAAATTTTGATATTGTACAATTTAATTGGATGGTTGAACATTGCACTTCTATTGGTCCATGTCCTCCAAACAACACTCGGAGTTCCGCGATATACAAATTGATAGACGAACTTCCATACTTAGCCATTTTTGGATCACGGGTTCTCGGCTGGCGAGCTCAAAATTGGGCCTCTATTGTTCTTTGTCCTACAAATAGCACCCAGAGTTCCGCAATATACAAATTGACAGACGGATTCCAGGACTGGCGGGCTCAAGATTGCGATTGTCTACATGTATAGCATATAACATATATCTTATATATCTAACATTCTTTTCAAGTACTAAATTATGAATATTAAATTGATATTGTAGAATTTAATTAAACAAAATTATCAAATGAGTCGCAAGCTTTGAGTCCGAGTCCAATTGTAGATCACCGAAGTTTCGGGCGCAAGATGTATAATGCACATAAGGGGCATGAGAGTTGGATGGCACTGACAAAGGAACCCATGGACATAAAATCCACGAACTATGAAAACGAATGGCAGTCGGTTGGACTCATGATGTTGAGATATAGATGGACATGAAATCTACCACTCCACCGTCTCGGAACCCACGATCATAGACATGGATTACCCAAGTTTTGGATGCAAGATGTACACTCGGAACATGGGGAATGAGAGTTCAATAAGGCATAGCCGAGAACCAGTGGCCATAAAATTGGCTAAGGAAACAAAAGTGCTTGGTCGGACTCGTGGTGTATATTTTATAATTCATGTGCAACACCAACTGTGTGGTGACCAGACTGGTATGTGTACAAACCAAGGAAAACTAAATATGTATCTTTATAAAGTATGGACGGATCGGAAATGAAAGCGCTCGGTCGGACTCGTGGTGTATATTTCATAATTCATGTAAAACACCAACTGTGTGCTGACTATACCAGTATGTACACAAAGCAGGGAAAACTAAATATGCACCTTTATAAAGTATGTACGGATCGCCATTTTTTTGATCGCGGGTTCTCGGGCTGGCGGGCTCAAAATTGGGCCTCTATTGTTCTGTGTCCTACAAATAACACCCAGAGTTCTGCGATATACAAATTGAAAGGCGGACTCCAGGACTAGTGGGCTCAAGATTGCGATTTTCCACATGTATAACATATAACATATATGCTATATAGCTAACATTATCTAAAACCATTATTTTCAAGTACTAAATCATTAATATTAAATATTGATATTCTACAATTTAATTAAACAAAATTATCAAATGCGTCGCAAGCTTCGAGTCCGAGTCCAATTGCAGATCACCAAAGTTTCAGGCACAAGATGTATACTGCACACACGGGTCATTAGAGCTGGATGGAATCTAGAAAGGAACCCGCGTCCATAAAATTCGCGAACTATGAAAACGAATGACGATCGGCTGGACTCGTGATGTAGAGATATAGATGGACATGAAATCGGTCACTCCGCCATCTGGGAACCTGTGAGCATAGACATGGATTACCCAAGTTTTGGATGCAAGATGTACAGTCGGAACACAGGGAATAAGAGTTCGATAACGCATAGCCGGGAACCCGCAGGCATAAAATTGGCTAAGGAAACGAAAGTTCTTAGTTGGACTCGTGGTGCATATTTCATAATTCATGTGCAACACCAACTGTGTTGTGACTAGAGCAGTATGTGTACAAGGCAGGGAAAACTAAATATGTACCATTATAAAGTATGGACGTGATATTTTATAAAGCATGTACGGATATCGCATTCCATACTTGGCCACTTTGTGGATCATGGGTTCTTGGGCTGGCGGGATAAAAAATAGGCCTCTATTGTTTCATGTCCTACAAATAGTACCCAGAGTTTCGCAATATACAAATTGACAAGCGGACTTGTGAGCTGGCTAAGATTTTATAGAGCATGTACACTTTTTGGATCGCAGGTTCTAAGGCTGGTGGGCTAAAAAATGGACCTATATTGTTCTGTGCCTTACAAATAGCACCCAAAATTCCACGATATACAAATTGACAAGCGGACTTGCAGGCAGGCTGGCTCAACATTGTACTTCTATTGAGTTCCACGATATATAAATTGACAGACGGGCTCCAGCATTGTCGAGCTCCGAGAAACGAGAAATACATACTAAATATGTACTTTTATAAAGTATGGACATGACATTTTATAGAGCATGTACAGATCCTTATTCCATACTTAGCCACTTTTTTGAATTGCGGACTTGCAGGCTGGTTGGGTCAACATTGCACTTTTATTGTCCCATTTGCTCCAAAAAACATTCGAAGTTATACCATATACAAATCGACAAATGGATTACAGGACTGGCGGGCTCAAGATTGAATATGTATTACAGATTACATGTAATATGTATCGCGGGTTATCGGGCTGGCAGGCTCAAAATATCCACTTTTTTGATCGTGGGTTCTCAGGTTGGCGGGCTCAAAATTGGGCCTATATTGTTCCGTGTGTTGCAAAAAACACTCAGAGTTGCGCGATATACAAATTGAGAAGCAGATTTGTGGGCTGGTTGGATCAACATTTCACTTCTATTGGTTCGTGTCCTCCAAACAACACTCGGAGTTCTGCGATATACAAATTGACAGGCAGAATCCACGAATGGCAGGGTCAATATTGAATATGTATTACACATTACATGTAATATGTAATACACATTACATGTAATATGTACAATATGAAACGAGAAAGCATATGGTCGGGCTGGCGATATAAAAGTAAGTAGAAATCTAAACACATGTATCCGCCACATTCGGACCTAGAATTTTTTTGAGGAACGAGTAATCCATACTAGATATGTACTTTTATAAAGTATGGATATGGGATTCTGCCTCTATTGTTCTGTTTCCTACAAATATAACCCACAGTTCCGCGATATACAAATTGACAGGCGAACTTCGGCCTGGGTCGCTCAACATTGCACTTCTATTGTTCCACGTCCTCCAAGCAACACCAGGAGTTCTGTGATATACAAATTGACAAACGGACTCCAAGATTGGCGGGTTCAAACAACACTCAGAGTTGTGTGATATATAAATTGAGAAGCAGATTTGCGGGTTGGTTGGCTCAACATTGCACCTCTATTGGTCTGTGTCCTCCAAACAACACTTGGAGTTCCACGATATACAAATTGACAGACGGACTCCACGACTGGCGGGCTCAATATTGAATATTTATTACACATTACATGTAATATGTAATACATATTACATGTAATATGTACAATATGAAACGGGCAAGCGAATGGTCGGGCTAGCGATATAAAAGTAAGTGGAAATATGAACACATGTATTCACCACTTCCGGACCTAGAAATTTTCCGAGGAACGAGTAATCCATACTAAATATTTACTTTATAAAGTATGGATATGGGATTCCACCTCTATTTTTCTATGTCCTACAAATAACACACATAGTTATGTGATATAGAAATTGATAGGAAGACTTCGGGTTGGGTCGCTCAACATTGCACTTCTATTGTTCTGCGTCCTCCAAGCAACACTGGGAGTTCCGCGATATAAAAATTGACATACGGACTCCAGGATTGGCGGGCTCAATATTGCGATTGTCTACATCTATAACATATAACATATATGTTATATATCTAACATTATCTAAAAAACATTATTTTCAAGAACTAAATTATTAATATTAAATATTGATATTATACAATTTAATTAAAGAAAATTATCAAATGAGTCACAAGCTTCGAGTTCGGGTCCAATTTTAGATAACCGAAGTTTCGGGCGCAAGATGTATACTGTGCACATGGGGCATGAGAGTTGGATGGCGCCCACAAAGGAACTCACAGCCATAAAATTTGCGAACTATGAAAACGAATGGCATTCGGTTAGTCTCGTGATGTAGAGATATAGATGGACATGAAATCTGCCACTCCGCCATCTGGGAGCCTGCGAGCATAAACATGGATTACTCAAGTTTTGGATGCAATATGTACACTCGGAACACGGGGAATGAGAGTTTGATAACACGCAGCCGGGAACACACGGGCATAAAATTGGCTAAGGAAACGAAAGCGCTCGGTCGGACTCGTAGTGCATATTTCATAATTCATGTGCAACGCCAACTGTGTGGTGACCAGACCAGTATATGTAGAAACCAGGGAAAACTAAATATGTACCTTTATAAAGTATGGACATGAGATTTTATAGAGCATGTATGGATACTACATTCCATACTTGGCCACTTTGTGGATCGCGGGTTCTCGGGCTGTCGGGCTCAAAAAATAGGCCTCTATTGTTGCGTGTCCTACAAATAGCACCTAGAGTTCTCCGATATACAAATTGACAAGCGAAATTGTGGGCTAGATGAGATTTTATAGAGCATGTACACTTTTTGGATTGCGGGTTCTCGAGTCGGCGGGCTAAAAAAAAAATGGCCTCTATTGTTCTGTGCCTTACAAATAGCACCCAGAATTCCGCCATATACAAATTGACAAGCGAACTTGCGGGTTGGCTAGCTCAACATTGTACTTCTATTGAGTTCCGCAATATACAAATTGACAGATGGACTCCAGGGTTGGTGGGCTCCAAGAAACGAGAAATACATACTAAATATGTACAGATCCCTTATTCCATACTTAGCCACTTTTTTAGATCGCGGACTTGCGGGCTCTAAATTGGGCCTCTAATGTTCTATGTCCTGCAAATAGCACCTAGAGTTGCGTGATATACAAATTGACAAGTGGACATGCGGGCTGGTTGGCTCAACATTGCACTTCTATTGGATCACGAACTTGTGGGTTGGCAGGCTCTAAATTGGGCCTCTAATGTTCTGTGTCCTACAAATAACACCCAGAGTTGCACGATATACAAATTGACAAGCGGACTTGTGGGATGGCTGGCTCAACATTGTACTTCTATTCAGTTCCACGATATACAAATTGACAGACGAACTCCAAGGTTGGTGAGCTCTGAGTAACGAGTAATACATACTAAATATGTACTTTTATAAAGTATGGACATGACATGTTATAGAGCATGTACATATCTCTTATTCCATACTTAGCCACTTTTTTGTATCGCGGACTTGCGGGCTAACGGACTCTAAATTGGGCCTCTAATGTTTTGTGTCCTACAAATAGCACCTAGAGTTGCGTGATATACAAATTGACAAGCGGACTTGTAGGTTTCCTCACTCAACATTGCACTTCTATTGTTCCTTGTCCTCCAAACATCATTCGGAGTTCCGCAATATACAAATTGACAGACGAACTCTAGGACTTTGGAGCTCAAGATTGAATATATATTACACACACGAAGATAAGTGAATGTAGAGGAAGATATGGAGTGTCGAAGGAGGCAAAAAAAAAAGGAAAAAAAGAAAAGAAAAAAAAACAGAGTTGCAAACCAATTCAACAAATACAGACATAGTAAACGAAAAACTATTTGAATATGGAACACGGGCAGAAAAAAACACACCTTTGCATGGATTCCTCTACATTCCTGGTTAGGAGTTCTTTGCGGTGTTTAGTTTTCCTATTTGTTTCTATGAACAAAAGTACAAAACAAAATGGATATGAACATAATTGAACATGTAAAGAAAAAGGGAAGTACTATGTGCATACACTAAAAAAATAGAATAAGATGAATAGAGTAACAAATAGTTTTAGAAGAATGTACCTTTATTTTTTATTTTTTTTGCATAATGTATAKTTCATAACTCAAGCACAACACCAACTGTATGGTGACCAGACCAGTATGTGTACAAATCATGGAAAACTAAGAAGCTGGATAATTTGTTTTTTTTTTTTTTTTGCAACAAGCTATACAAATATGTTTTGAAACATAGAAATATGACTTTGCAATATGTTTGATGTATTTCTCATAATTCAAGTGCAATACTAATTGTATCGTGATTAGACCAATATGTGTCTAAGATAAACATGCTGTATTGAGGAATGGGCACATTCGACCACACATGGTCAATAAGTGCGTTTTGTAGATGGCTTGTGTTGTTCAAAAGAAAGCGGAAACTGTATTTGCACATGTAGTTTTCCAATTCTTTTGTTCTGCCATTATTTTGTAGCATGTCAATATTGAAGTCTCCTACAAGCACAATGGATCCGTTCAGATGGAAATGGCCCAATGCATTGGAAATAACATCTACTATGTTGGAGAATGTTCCATGGGGAGCAACATACAGATTGAGTATTGTAACTTCTGTTTCATGGAAAAAAAAATTGCAAGCACTAGCTCAACATTCTTTTCTTCAATATGTATATGGTCCAAAATTGGTACATGCTTTTTCACCAATATCATCACCCCATGTGTAATGTAACCTGATATGAAATTGTGATTTGGGAATTGTTTGTTCTACATGCATAATGCCATGTATGTTTCTTGCAAGCATAGAATATTAGATTGCATTGTATCATAGTCATTGAGTATATCATCCATGTGTGCATTTAAGCTGTGTGTGCTAAGCGAGAGAATTGATACAGATGAATTTGTTTGTATGAATTGGTAATCATAGTGCAGTTTCCATTTTGCAGTGGTCCTGAGTCGTTCCATTTCAATATCAACTTTATGTTTCACTTTGAAGTTATCTTTTGTAAGAGGACTTAATAAATACAAGGAGTCTATGCTTCTTACATGAGACAGTATTGTGTACACAAGTCCATGTATCTGAATTCCAACAGGCTGAAATGCAACATTATCAAGTGTTAGTCCTTGCGATCTATGGACTGTATGTGCACATGCAAGTTTAATCGGAAACTATTTTCGAATTTTCAGTCGACCTGTCTTTGCTGATGTTGATACTGGATTTGATATTCGCAAACTAGGTGTCCAATCACTTGCAGTGTTTGAATTATATAGATAAGCTAACTTTCTTGCTTGTCGCTTGCCTATATGCGGTTCATGGAACTTAATCCAAAGGACATCAAGTTTTTCTGTTTTTGTATAGCCTTTGAGTATTCCATCTGCACCATTGACCAATCCATCCTGTGAATCATAGTTACATGCATATATTTCAACCAACATTTCTAATTTCAGGACAAGCTGCAAAGGTAAAGTGGTTGTATGTTCATGACTTGGCAAATTTCCATGGTTGTCTTTTTCTAGGTCAATTGAATTGACGATGATATCATCGCCAGACATGAGCGATAGCATGTGTGTGTTATGCATTGCAACATCCTTATTTGTGTAGAACATGTAAGGGAACATTGGGTCTGTTGGTGTAGGTCGCAAGCACCTGGAATTGATATATGTTAAGTCATCGTATGTTTGGTTGTTTGTTCACATTCTATTCAAAATTGCAATGAATGTTTCATCTGTCTAACGCATTATAGCATGCAATTCAAAGCATTTAATATTTTCTCTCCAAAATTCATGCGTCACTGTTTGCATGTTAACGATAGGTTGTTCAAATATCAAAGAATCTTGGATGGGATGTGCCTGGTAAAGATCCCCACATAATATCATGTCAATGTTTCCAAAGTATTTCGTGTGCACATGTTTTATTCTTCTTAGTCGATTGTCAATGGAATACAAGAATCGACTTCCAATCAAAGATGCTTCATCTATAAAGACAAGTTGGAGTTCATCATAAATATTAGACAATGTATCCAACATTTCCTTGCTAAGTGGAAGAAACTATGACTTATTAAAAGGCATTAAAAATGCAGAGTGGACTGTTGTTCCACCAGCATTATATGCAGTTTTTCTTGTGTATGCAACTATTATGCCCTTTGGTTTCATAGGATCAGAGGAATTGTTTGAATCATAGATTCGTATAAGCATTCGGAACAATGATTTCACTGTGAATGTCTTGCTTGTTCCTGCTCCGCCTCTAAGGAACAAGTGCACATGAGTGTCCATGTTCAAGATTTTTTTAAGTGCAATGTCATTTAGAATTGTTTGTTGTTCTCGATTCAACAAACATCTTATTCTGTGGTATTCATTATTTTCAATTAGGAAAGGATGTTTTGTGACTTGAAAACCAATATTGATACGTTTTTCACTTCCACCTTCTCGAGGATGAGGCAAATCCACTTGTAAGTCATATGAATCGCAAGGATTTCTGGTTGTTTTTCGGTTTGTGAATGTGTCATCGGGAATGTCAGGGTTTTCTAGATCATTAACTGCAATTTCTAGATCACCCCATGTTGGATTAACATTGTAGGTAAATATAGCTTCATTGATGTGCACTATAGTCTCAGAGGCAACATGTGCAGCCTCCCATGTAGAGAAGTTATGTTTTAATGTCTCTTTGTTTTCATCGAACAAAACGTACAACAACAGTTTTTCTCTACAATAGTTTTCATAGTCAGAATGTTTATTGTATTTGACAAACCGTATCACAGAGGGTTTTTTTCTTTTTGATATGGGTGTACCATTTTTTTTGTAATGCGATACAAATTCTGCTAAGAAGATATGCCTAATAGGATATGGACGCTGGAGGTAATAATCAACAATAGAGCAACATAGCACGTCTTCTGAATTGTCAAGCTCTTGTTCTAGCAAAACCGATGGTTTAAGCACGAATGTGCATTTCTCAAGTGGAGATGTGTTTATGAAGACACATTTTCTTGAACTACAAGTTAGGGGCAGGGAAAGTGCAATGTGAACTGCCTGCTAAGCAGACATTTGTTGAAGATTAAGCAATGTATTGCCAAGTGTGTGTATCATTTGTATGGCATCAATATGACTTCTTTCATGTTCTTTGCATATTCTTCTGAATGCACTTTTCATAGACTTGTCAACCTTTGTCATATACAAGGTACAATACGATGTTGCAGCATATGCATTGAGCATGTACTTTGCATCTGTATTTTCTTTCCACATAACTGGCATGTCCTTGGAGAAACTATTGTTCCAAATATGGGAAAGTTTTTCATTTAAGGAAAACTGTTGGTTGTTTAAGCGTATATTGTATGGCTTGGATGTACTCATCTTCTGATAGATTTATCTCTGCAAAAGAATTCATCGAAGCTCATCAGCTCGTCAAATTCTCCTTGTTCTAGAAATGAGAACAAGGATTTATATTTCTCAACAACAACATTGTCCTCTAAACTAAGTGGCTCTATGATTCTTGTATCTCTCATTGGCGAAACGGGAAAAATTGTATCTACAACGTTTTCTACAACTTCTTGTATGGTAATGTCTATGAACTTTGTCAAGTTCTAGATCCAAATGATCTGTGTTGCATGTTATGTATTTTTCCACAAATTGCTCGATCTCTGAATTGTTGTCAGTGTTGAAAAGTCAACAAGAAATGTGTGTCTAATTTATTTTTCCCTTAAATAAATTGGACAATAAATATTAATCTATTATCTCATAATTATTTGAAAATAGTTAACTGAAATTGAAAATCAGTTAGCTATAGGAAATTCGAGTTCAAAGGTTGACTGGTGGGACATGGAAGTCGAATTAGTTGTAACTAAGTGACTTGAAGTTTTAATATAGTTATAAGTGTAGTTATGTGAGTTGTGAAGTAGTTTAACTCAGTTAAGTGAGTTAAGCTCAGTTGTACTAGTTGTAACTGAACTTACACTAGTGAGAGTTCAGTGAATTAATTATTAATTAATTCACAATCAATGAACTCACATGCAACTAAAGATTTACCACTGTTAACTACATGCATGTCAGATCCAGTTGAGACCCAGTTGAGATAAGAGGTGAAAGGGACAATTTGTCTATCAGTCGTGATTTGAGTGAAGTGCACTCATGCAATTACACACACAGTGGATGTGCCCATGAGAAATGCATAGCCTAGGCAAGAGCAATTCAAATTCATTTGCAGGGTTTTCATTGCAGGGATTGTGCAGAGGAGGCAGGTTGTCTGGAGGTAGAGAATTGGCACATGTATTTTTTTATTTTTGTATGACAGTGTGAGACGATTGTATTGTACTAAGAGCTCTTGGATTAGATTTTTGTATGAGATTGTTTCATGATCCATGATATACATAATATATGATAGTGGGGTTTTTAGATTTATGCTTTCCCAGTAAAACATATGTGTTATGTGTGATTGATCTTTCTTCTTGATATTGCAATTGACGATCGTGTTTTAAATTCCGCAAGAATATTTGTAGAAGCGATTCTGTATTTAACAGTGGCATATAATTGTTAGATCAAGAGAATCCAGGCAATACATAATTTGTAATGAAATTTCTACATGGTATCAGAGTGCAAAAGATTGCAGAAGCTGAGTTTGTGACTAGATAGAATTCGAATTTGCAGAAGGTGCTACAGCTAATTCAAGATCGAAATGGCTTTCAATGGCTTGAGGTTAGAGTATGCACTTGAGGGAAGCTTGAACTATATTGATTGGAAGGACAGGATGGAGGCAGTACTCGAAAACAATGGCTTGAATGAATTCAATAACAAAGATATTCCTAAGCCAAATGTTGCAAATCTTCATGCATGGAAAAAGAAAGTGGCAAAGGCGAGGAGGATCTGGTTGGAGAGAGTACGGGACCACATTGTCTCAAGCATCCATGGGAAAGTCACACCATATGCAATGTGGAAGACTTTGATGGATCTATTCCAAAACAACAGCGACCATAGGAAAGTGGCGCTTAAAGATAAACTCAAGAAGATCAAGATGGAGAAGGGCGACTCCATTCTAAAATATCTCACGAAGTTTGTCCAATGTCGGGATGAGATGGGGAGTGTGGGAATAACAGTCACTAATGATGATTTGGTGAGTTTGGCTCTCCTAGGACTTCCCAAGAGTTGGCATAGTTATCAAGACTCTATCAATGGAAGGGAAAAATTGCCAGATTGGGAATGCCTATGGTCGGATCTAGTGCAGGAGGAGTTCAGGTGGAACACCAGACATGGATCTTCATCAAATCATGATGATGAATAGGATTTTTCTTTGGATGCCAAGGAAAGGAGAGGGAAGGGGAATAAATTCAATTCAAAATCAGAGTCTAAAGGTAAGAAGCTGGATTTGTACAAAGTGAAATGTTTTCACTACCA
This sequence comes from Picea mariana, assembly GCA_032191745.1. Classification (NCBI taxonomy): domain Eukaryota; kingdom Viridiplantae; phylum Streptophyta; class Pinopsida; order Pinales; family Pinaceae; genus Picea; species Picea mariana. The sequence continues at coordinate 104,751 of JASDQU010738129.1, forward strand.
CAAACATGGGCATCTCACTACTAACTATCCGCAGAAGAAGAAGAACAAGAATGTTGTTGGATTTGTAGCTAGTGAGGCCCTTGCCTCACAATTTGAACTTGAATTCTCTTTGATCGCATGCATGGCTTCAAGTACATTGGGATCGGTGTGGTATTTGGACAATGGAGCTTCCTTCCACATGACGAGAGATAAGGAGTTTTTCAGTGACTTGGAGGAGAGAGATCTCAAAATGCATATAGATATGGGAGACGATGGACGATACAGTTCAATTGGAATTGGTACCATTACCTTTCAGAGGGAGTCAGGTAAACCATTTCAATTGAAAAATGTTATGCATATTCCAATTCTGAAGAAAAACCTAGTCTCAGTTGCAATGTTGGAGGACAGAGGCTATGACGTTGTTTTCAGCGGTGGAAAATCTTTTCTGTGACATAAAACAACGGTTCAAGTCAAGAGGATAGGGATTTGAGTTAAGAAAATCTACATGTTGGAGGTTGATGGTTGTGCTGCCATGATAGGTAAGGCAGAAAAAGTGGTGAGCCAGGATGAGGTTGAATTATGGCACAAGCGATTGGGCCATATTCATCATGGAGCCTTGAAAATCATGCAACAAATATCTACTGGAATTCCAATGGGAACACTTTCTCAGTTAGATTAGTGAAAGGGTTGCACCATGGGGAAGTATGTAAAGTACACCTTTCATGAAAAGGAGAACCGTGATTTGGTGATCCTGGAGAGAGTTCACACAGACGTGTGTGGATCATTCTCGGTTGCTTCAACAACAAAAAATAAGTATTATGTTATTTTTTTTGATGACTTATCTCGTAAATCTTGGATATTATTCATGCAGAGAAGGATCAAACATTCTCAAAGTTCTATGAGTTTAAAGCATTGGTGGAGAAAGAGTCGGGGAAGCAAGTGAAAGCTCTGAGGAGCGATAATGGTGGAGAATACATCTCTAACGAATTCAAAGACTTCTGCAAGAAAGAAGGAATTCTAAGAGAACTCATAGTGCCTCATAACCCACAACAAAATGGGGTCACAGAGAGGAAGAACAAAACGATCATGGGTGCAACATGAGCAATGTTGCATGGTTAGGGCCTATCAATGCATTTGTGGGCGGAAGCATGTAACACTACGGTTTATGTGCAAAATCATTGTGCTCATAGAGTAGCTGGCATGAGTACACCTGAAGAAGCTTTCACTGGTAAGAAACTTGATGTTTCTCATTTTAAGATTTTTGGCTCATCTTTTTATGTGCATGTGACCAAGGATGTCAGGAATATGCTGGAACCGACTGCTGAAGTTGGGATATTTGTGGGGTACACAGAAACACCCCATAATTCTCATGTGTATTTTTCTAACAGTAATATGACTGTTATGCGACAGGATATAAAATTCGATGAGGGGAAAGCCATGCGGTTGTCGCTTGAGAGGGAGATAGACTTGCATGCAGAGAAGGGACTGTTGGTTCCCAAAGATGAGTCTCAAGATGTGGATCAACCACATGAGGAGGTTCATGGAGTGGAGGAATCCACTCATGCATATCTATCCATTAGAAATGGCAGAAAGTGCACCACAGAAGCTGATAGATTGAGACTAGATGTTGCACAGAATGTAGGAGCCCCTACTTCACAGCACAGACAGAGACAGTCTCCTGATCGATTTACTAGATACATGGCTCTCATGAGCAAATGTATTGTGATTGAATCATACTCCTTTCAAGAAGCAGTGTAGGATCCCACTTGGGTTGATGCTATGGTGGAAGAGTATGACTTCATTGTCAAAAACAATGCATGGGAAATTGTGCCAAGACCGGTCGACAAATCAATGGTAGGTTATGTTATCACTCCAAGAAACTCCTTAGGGTTGTAGACTAAGGATGCTTGGTAACTTAATAAAATAATGTGTAGGTATGCTTGGAACAATGCGATCACTCAATGATTAATGTAATAGACAACTCATCATACATTCAAATGAAACAGTGATTTTAGAAAACAATAATCAGATCAGATATTTTTAAAGGAGAGGATGAAGAACACTAATCTTGATTGTAAAATATAACTAGGTGTAGGGCTTAATGCAAGATAGTAAGAAATCCTTCACTTCAAGTCTATGAGCTCAATAAAGAGATAACAGTCTTTAAAAGCTAAGATAAACTAAAATAAAGTACAGAAAAAGGATGCATGAATATTTCTGATATTGAAAGCAAAAGGAGACTGTAATTTTATTATCTAATAAGAGTCTATACAGTAGCACAAAATGTATTCCCAGTTTGAACCCTTGTCTCTTAGAAAAGATAGGCATTTATAGCCTTTTACAATCGGTTTTTAAGATCCTGAAAACTTGGATNGATAACAAAGACTAGTTGCTAGAACTCGAACTGTCTTCTATATCAATCTTTAACATATGTACTTCATCAGCTTCCAGACTCTGTTGTGTCATGGAAAGGTAAAGGCACCTGTCTTCTGTAGCTGGATTTCTTCAATTAATCATAATAGAAAATTTAGGTGACCGATTTAGCATTTGGTCTACAAAATCTCCACGAATCTCTGATGCTGAGTGTTTCCTGACTAAGTGGTTAATCCTTCGATGCTCTTGAACTTCTTTAAATACTTGAAAATCGCCTTGCTCCAAATTTAGCTTTCAACAAATTCTTTTTGTGCTTTCACCAGCTAATTCTCCTTATGATCCGCTAGTTAGTTGGTGAAAGCTCTACCTTTCACCACCTAAATGGTTGTAAATTTACCCTTTGTGCTGGTGAAAGTTCTGTCTTGGCCAGAAGGAAACTTCCACCTCCAAAACTGTTGTTTTATCAAAAACTTAGTGTGTCTCTGCTTTATCTCCTTGCATATTCACAGCAACCTGGGCTAGTACTTGTAGATCTGGATGTGACTTATGCTTCTGCTTCAATTTCCTAATTTTCCTCTTAAGGTGTTTTGCTAACCACCATAAACTATTATAATCTTTGGTGATTTTCTTCTTTCTCTTTTTGTCCTTGACACTTTCACGAGCCAACTTCTCAAATGTTGCATTTGTCTCTGCGAAATTGTCAGACAGAGTTTTGTATCTTTCCTTGATTACTCTTTCTAAAACCTCCTATTGAGCAATCACTTCCTTTAGTTGCTTAATTTTTTGTGATTTATTTGATTTTTTTCTCTTTGATGTTTCACCTTCATCAGTGGGAGTAAAAGTCTCACAATCCTGTGCAAATTCCATGGAGTGTTTAGGGATTTTAATGGCTAGACTTTCATCTTCTTTCTCTGGCTCTGTTTCTGAGTCTGTGTATTGTAGATTTAGAATATTTGTCTTCTTTTCTGTAGGCTGCTCTGAAGTGGTTTCAAAATCTAATTTTTTCTTTGATATGTGATACTTTATGCCGGAAATCCTATCTTCTGGTGGTCCTGGAAGAGTTCTCCTCTTCCTCGAGCTACTCTGAGGAGTTAATTTCTTTTTTTCCAACTCTCTTCTGCTCATTCATGGGTTGTGTTTGGGTTTCAAAGCCTTCCCAAAAAAGAAAATGTTGCCAAGTCCTCCCTCTTTGTATTAGTTCTTCTAGAATTATCAATTTGATCAGGACGAAATGACAAAGAGTGTTTTTCATACTTAGAGGTTCAGCCCTAATCTTTTTACATACTTTGGTTAGGCTTTTGTGAAAGAAGAAAGGTAAATTCAGGAGAGTTTTCCCTGTGAAATGATCTAAGAGCTTGAAATGATATAGCATCAGCTTGTCATATCTGCCTTCTGAGGTTATATAGAGTTGAATGCCTTTGAACAGGTCTTGCCATTCATCCTCCAAATGAGAAACTGGCATGCTTTTTTTCCGTGTGACATTTCTGAATTATGCCTTAAGATATTCTCTGAAATTGAGATTCTTGGTTGCTGTTGTCTTAAACCAGCTCTGGCTTGATCTAGGTAAGATGGTTGTTGTGGCAATGGAAGCTTCATCAACTATCATTTCTAAAGAACCCACATAGGCTTTGTTTCCATCATACGATTTAGCAAACGCTTCAGCTGTTGTTTGGTAGCAACCATTCTGTAACTTTTCAACATAACCCATGCAGCCTGCGTCTGAGAAACGTTTTTGCACCTCTGGATGTGCTTGTAAAAAAGATAGACTGTCTAATTCTTTCCTCAACAATGAACCACTTCATTTCCTTGCCATCTGTAACTCGAACCCCAGATAATTTTGCAAACAAAGTCACTGTATTTTGATGATTGAGCCAAGGTTTGGCACTGGTGAAAACTCTCGGCGTTGCCTTTCAAATATGAAACCATAACATATTGCCTGTGGACAATGCTTGTTGAGAATATGAAGTGTTGATTTGATGTCACCGGCTGAGTAGTACTGCTCCTTTACCTATGATGATGAATGTGAATTCGTCATCTCCAATGCCATTATCTCGTGAAGCATACATTCACGAACACGATCCACTATGATATCCGATTTAGACGTGCATAACAGAATCCTCATCATTATTTGTTTTCACCAACGCCTTATAATGATTATGTGACATGTGTCGAGCGTGTCATCTTTTGATTTCTGAAAACGTGGAGGAAAAACACGTGTTCCGTGCTTTCACCAACTAACTGTCTGCGGGAAAGTACTCCTTAACTATTGAAAATCGCTACTTTCACCAGCTAATCATCAACCTTGCAACACGCGTTAGCTGTTGAAAATATTTTCATGAAATTTTATAGAAAAGATCTTTATGGATCAACTTATTTCTAAGGTATGAATTTAAAACCTAAGTTTTGACACTAGAAGAAATTAAAAACAAATGGAGAAAACTACAGATAACCATGCTATCAACCGCAAAATAAAACCATAGTGACTGATTCATTTTGGGAGCTAACAGGTTCGAGATGGATCTACAAGGTAAAGAAAGCTATTAATGGGAGTGTGGAGAAATACAAGGCTAGGTTTGTGGCTCGGGGCTTCTCACAGGTCGAGGGGATAGATTATGATGAGACCTTTGCACCTGTCGCAAGGTACTCTTCCATAATATCCATCCTTGCACTCTCAGCATAGATGGGTTGGCGCATTCATCAGATGGATGTAAAAACTATGTTTCTCAATGGGATCATTGAGGAAGAAGTGTACATTGATTATCTAGAAGGTTTTGAGACATTTGACAGAGAGTCACATGTGTGCAGACTCAAGAGAGCGATGTATGGGCTGAAGCAAGCACCCCGTGCTTGGTACACTTAGATAGATAACTATTTCACCAGACTGGGCTTCACCAAAAGTGAAGCTGATGCAAACCTATACCAAATTGTGGTGGAGGATAAGATTTTAATCAGTGTTATTTATGTTGATGATTTAATACTGACTGGTGATGAGCAGTTGATACACTCATGCAAGGAGGACCTTGCAAAGGAGTTCGAAATGAAGGATTTGGGCCTTCTTCATTATTTCCTTGGATTGGAAATATGGCAGCGAGATGGTGAAGTTTTTGTGTCTCAAGGAAACTATGAAAGGGAGATACTGGGTAAGTTTCACATGGAGGGATGCAAACCCATGGATACTCCTCTTCCAGGAAACTAGAGGAAATAGGATGCTACTTCTGGAGAGGTAGTGGATGCTACTGTCTATCGATAGTTAGTGGATTCACTAATGTATCTAGTGAACACGAGACCAGACATTTGCTATGCGGTTAACCAGCTGAGTCAAGCGATGGTTAATCCTACCAAGCTCTTTTGGAAGGCGGGCAAGCATGTCATGAGATACCTGAGGGGAACATATGAGTATGGATTATGGTACAGACAGACGTATGAGGTGAAGTTGCATGGCTTCACGGATGCAGATTGGGTGGGTATCCCAACGGACAGAAAGAGCACATCAGGGGGGATATTTAGTATCAGATCTACAGTGGTTTCTTGGTACAACAGGAAGCAGAGATCCGTGGCACTCAGTTCAGTGGAAGCGGAATACATGGCAGCGAGTCAAGCTGCTTGTGAGGCTATTTGGATGAGAAAGATATTGGTTGGTTTGTTTGGTTCTCATTTAGATCTGACAGTGATTCATTGTGATAATCAGAGTTGCATTAAACTCTCGATTAATCCTGTGTTTCATGATAGATCTAAGAATATAGATATCCAGTATCATCGTCTCAAAGATTATGTGCAGCGGAAGATCATGTTACTTCAGTACATTCCTACGAAAGATCAGGATGTAGATATTCTAATGAAGGCGCTCACCAGGAGAAAATTCGAATATCATAGAGACATGATTGGGGTGAAGGATAATCCCTTTCTTGTTGAGAGGGAGTGTTGAAAAGTCAACAAGAAATGTGTGTCTAATTTATTTTTCCCTTAAATAAATTGGACAACAAATATTAATCTATTATCTCATAATTACTTGAAAATAGTTAACTGAAATGGCAAATCAATTAGCTATAGGAAATTCAAGTTCAAAGGTTTATTGGTGGGACATGTAAGTAGAATTAGTTGTAACTAAGTGACTTGAAGTTGTAACAGAGTTATAACTGTAGTTATGTGAGTTGTGAAGTAGTTTAACTCAGTTAAGTGAGTTAAGCTCAGTTGTACTAGTTGTAACTGAAATTACACTAGTGAGAGTTCAGTGAATTAATTATTAATTAATTCACAATCAATGAACTCACATGCAACTGAAGATTTACCACTATTAACTACATGCATGTCAGATACAGTGGAGACCCAGTTGAGATAACAGGTGAAAGGGATAGTTTGGCTATCAATTGTGATTTGAGTGAAGTGCACTCATGCAATCACACACACAGTGGATGTGCCCATGAGAAATGAATAGCCTAGGCAAGAGCAATTCGAATTCATTTGCAGGGTTTTCATTGCAGGGATTGCGCATAGGAGGCAGGCTATATGGAGGCAGAGAATTGGCACATGTATTTTTTGATTTTTGTATGACAGTGTGAGACGATTGTATTGTACTGAGAGATCTTGGATTAGAGTTTTGTGTGAGATTGTTTCATGATCCATGATATACATAATATATGATAGTGGGGTTTTTAGCTTTATGCTTTCCCGGTAAAACATATGTGTTATGTGTGATTGATCTTTCTTCTTGATATTGAAATTGGTGATCATGTTTTAAATTCCACAAGAATATTTGTAGAAGCGATTATGTATTTAACAGTGGCATATAATCGTTAAATCAGGAGAATCCAGGCAATACATAATTTGTATTGAAATTTCTACAGTCAGCTCCATAGACTGGTGCACCCTCTATCCACAATAGTGCGTGATCATGTTCATTTCCCCTATTTTGGAATCCAGTTACAAAAAAGTAGTCCGATATTTTTTCGAAAAATGTTTCATCATGGCATATCAATTGTCTCAATGCATTTATTCTATGTCTATAGTACTGAGTACACATCACAGGGTTTTTTCTTATGAGGTAGTCAATTTCATTATTTTCTAGTGTATTGGTTTGTTTTTTACGTTTCATGTTCCTATGCAGGTCAGATACGTCAGCCACCAATGGATCCCAACAATGCTCTGCACTTGTAAATGTGATGAAAAATGTTGGCAGACCCAATAGCCAGATCATTGCAAAAATAGTTTTCTTGTTTTGTTGCACATAGTCAGGAGAGGTGTTAATGTTTTTGAAATCTATGTATCCAATATTAGATTTCAGAATTTTTTGCCAACAACTTTCTTCCTTGTAACTGGCCTTTTCTTATTTGGACCCACATGCAAGAGAGAACTTGCTCTATTATTTTGCGCATTGTTTTGAAAAACAAATTTGTTATGTGACAGGAGAAGTCACTGTTTGAATGTAGCAGCTCCCATCAGACTATTTTATGATAACTGGATCATTCTGTAATGTCAGTGGCCCGTGGATCTCCATAGAAGAGTGTTGAGAAGTTCATTTCCTAAATGAATTTGTCCTTGAATATTCCAAGTGGATGCTGCCCCTCAGCAGGTGCAATTTCGACAATCTTGTCTTGGAAGTCACGAATGCACTGTGAATCAATGAATCCATGCACCAATGTCTCAGCAGGTGTTTCATTCTCCAATTCATGATTTGTATCAAATTCACTAGCATTTTCGAGAGTCTCTACAGAGTTGGCATCCTCTTCTACAAGAAAATTGTTCCAGTTCTCATTTATACAAATTTTTTGTGCTTTGTACAGGGCCTTGGAACATAATTCCTTTAATGCTTTCATAACAGCATGCACACACACTTTGTCTATCTGATACACATTTTTGTATCACAAGCTTCTTTTCAGAGCCACAACAATTGCCAATGTATCACTAATGAATTGTGGAAAGGATTTTTGCACAACATCTAGTTGAACATGCACATTAATAATTGATCTTGTTAATCCCATATAGGGTCATTTATATCCCCAGGGCCTGATTTCTTCAAATGCAATTCATAGAGACAAAAGTCTCTCTTCAAGTTTCGTAAGTGCACTTACATCTGGTAGTGGTGTATTACATCTTATTTGTTCAAGGGTTGCAAATTGTGGCAATTTTCCATTTTCAAGCGACCATTTGTATGGAAGACAAATTTTGCCATTGGAAAATGTTTTATGGTGCACTGTCAAGAGGAGGTATTCTGCTTCCAAATCAGGGGTGAATGACTTACTGTTTTTTGAGAAATTCAATTGTTCACAAATTGCACATGCAATGGAAGGAGTGTCTTTAATTTGTTTCATGTAGTTCTGTCTTTCATCTTTCTTTCGCAGGGAAGTATGGGTAGAAAGTGTTTGTTGGTTTTCATTGCTAGTAGTGCATGCTGTTGCTTCCAGCCCATGAAATGTGACAGTTGCATGACCATTCTGGGATATGCGACCGTACTTGTTTCTATTGTGTTGTGCATGAACCAATTTATTTAGATTGTGATATGTGAGTTTCTCTCTAAGAGGAAGTGTAGCAATGTATTTTTTTCTCTCGCGCATGACCTTTTTCAAGTTGTGGTAACTTACTCTACGTTTATTTTCCAAGGGCAGGATGACCTGATGGCAACTAGGATGAATTTCACTCTGATTTAGGTTGTGATAACTTAGTCTACGTTTTTTGTTTAAGGCTTGTATGGCCTCATCACAACTGGGATGGATTTCACGCATAACTTTTTTCAAGTTGTGATAACTTAGTCTACGTTTTTTGTTTAAGCCCTATATGGCCTCATCACAACTGGGATCAATTTCACACATGACTTTTTTGTTTAAGCCCTATATGGCCATATCGCAACCGGGAGGAGTTTCATTCTCACTAAAAAGCATGCCACGCGTATGCAGATTCGATGTGGTTTGGGTGGCATGGACATTGAACCTTGAATCGATGATATGTCCAAGAAAAGGTTTATAATGGATATGTGTTGTATCTGTTTTCAATGAGAGGATGTCAATTGTTCGATCGAAATTTGAATCAATAAACCAGGAATGGACAATGCCATCTGGCAAGACCGACCAGACCTGAATATTTACTTTGAATATGATAGACAACCATTGCAAACAGAATCTGCAACCCTCCACATTTCCTTTTTCATATGGAAACGCCATGTTTACAAGGTATTCTTGCCAACTTCCAATTGCCGACATATTTTCTAGGAGAGATGGCCAAAGGTGTTGATGCAAGCAGCTAAAATCCTGTTGGCTGCCACCTATAATTGCATTGCAAAAGGACTATACAGTGTAAAGCCACAGTGACTGCACATCAAACTCCGCTGCTACGAAACAAAAAATTGCATTGAACAGACTATCTCCACAGCTAGACACAACAATTGTTTCTAGCTATAAACCATGGCAGTTTATGTGATGCATAATCCATTTCCACTGCAATTCAAGGTCTTTGCAAATGAGGTACAAGTAAATATGAGCTCCTTCAAGATTGCATATGGACAATTTTATGTACAGTAGTGGTTCATAATGACCACTGACAACATTGGCATCATGGAACAAGATGCAATATGGATTGTCAGATGCAGTTTTGTTGAATAGTAGATATCTTCTTTTTCTTGTCAATGACCATATTCCAATCGATATATTGATCCAGTTAGATAGCCACTGTATAAAAAATGTATCTCCCCAAATTCCCCTCTCATGTGCAGGCAAAATTGGAGATGCAAACAACCACATCTTTGAAAAATACGTAGCGACATCATGTATTCCATGCAACTAACGAAGAAAATCAGATTCCAGTTCGTATTCATACGAATCCAATGCCTCAACGTTGCCATTTTAAACATCTCGAGAAATAATCTATCAATCCATTGTGTAG